>VYZT01033725.1:62611-76823 GCA_013400735.1 Pomatostomus ruficeps | reverse complement strand
AGTGGGATGGGATGGGATGGGATGGGATGGGATGGGATGGGATGGGATGGGATGGGATGGGATGGGATCAGTGGGATGGGGGAATGGGGCAATGGGGCAATGGGAAGCAGGGCTCATTGCAGCATTATCCACCCATGCAGAGGCAGAAATGGGATTTCCCTTGCCCTGCTCCGGGCTAAAGGAGAGCTCAGAGCCAGCAGGGAAGGTGGGAGGAGGGTCCGGGTCCCGTGCTGGATCTCTCCGTGGTTTCCCGCTCCGCAGTTCTCTGAGGCACTGGAGCGGCTGCACCATGGCCGGAGCTGTCCTGGGAGCCCTGTCCAGCTTCCAGTTTCTCCAGAGGAGCCTCCTCACCGAGCGCAGCCCCTGCTCCATCTGCCACCCCAGCTTTCCAAAGGAGCCAAAGGGGACGTGAGGGGACATCCCAGCCAACGCTGTGCTCTGCCGGGTGACCTCGGTGTCCCCACAGTGTCCCCGGGCATGGGGTGCTAACCCAGCAGTTCAGGTGCTGCTGGGGGGTCTGAAGCCCCCCTCCCCCATGGACCATCCTCCCCTTCTGCTCCTGGGCCTCCCCCAGGCCAGGCCGGGCTGGGCTTTGGCCAAGAACCCGCGAAATCCCTGCGGCTGTGCCCAGGGTTGGGATCTCTGTGCCACAGGCCCATGGAAAGGGTGGAGAATCCCCAATTTTTGGCAAATATTGCTGCCCCCACAGCCAGCGGGCCCCCAGTAGTGGGGGTCCTCACCCATAAATTCTCCATTGATTCACCACGAGAGGGAAAGGGCCACAAATATTATTCCCGATGAATAATTCAGGCAGCTCTAAGCCCTGCCTTGCGCGTTCATTACCCTCCACGAGGACCTGGGGGATACGGCTTGAAAGGCCCTATAAAAGGGAACTGGGGAAGATTTATTTTTGAGGGTGGGCAAATCCCGATAACCCGGGGTGGGAGGGGTCGTGCCTGGTGCTGGTGCTGCTCAGCCCTGGCTCCGTCCTCCCCCTCGCTGGGCTTTGTTAAAAAAGGAAAGCACTTAGGGAGCTCAGGCCACTCTCCTTTCTTCCCCGCGAAGCTTTCAGGGATGAAAGAGCTCTGAAGTGCCGGGAGCTGAGCAGGGAATAATGTCCCCCTCAGCCCTCGGCCTGCCTGCGAGGTGGCAGCAGGGTCACAGCACAAGCGGGAGAGGATTCTCCCTGCGGGGACGGGCTGGGGTGGGTTGGTGCCTTATGGAACCCACGGGTGCTGTGGCTCACCAGGGACTGGGAACCAGCACAGGGAACCTGGACAGGCCTGAGCAGCTCCTGCCCAACCCATCCTGGGGCGCCAGGTCCTGCTGGGACAGGGGGAGCTGGGGTGCTGCTGTGGGACACGGCGCTGCCCTCTCTGCACAACCCCTCTCACCACCCCAAACCCCTCCCGAGGGAAGCCACCACACCTGAGAGTTTGATTTTTGGAGGGGGCTGACTGAAGCTGTATGGACAGAGAGGTACATTTCTTGGAAAAGTTGCCTTTTGTCTTGCAGGAAAGGTGCTGGAGTTTTGCTTTTTTATTTTAAGAGAAGTAAATACCAAGGGACGATCAAGGTTTTGATGTGAGTCGGATGCTGCTGGGATTTGGAGTCAGGTGTCGGCTCTACCCCAGAGTCACTGGTCACTGGCTCTGCAGGACACCCAGCCTGTCCCTACAGGATCATGGGCTGGCTTGGGTTGGAAGGGACCTCGAAGCCCATCCAGTGCCACCCCTGCCATGGCAGGGACACCTCCCACTGTCCCAGGGTGCTCCCAGCCCCGGCCAGCCTGGCCTTGGGCACTGCCAGGGATCCAGGGGCAGCCCCAGCTGCTCTGGGCACCCTGCACCAGGGCCTTCCCCCCCTCCCAGGGAACAATTCCTGCCCAATATCCCATCTGACCCTGCTTTCTTTCAGTTTAGATTCATTGCCTGTCCGTGCTGCTGAGCTCCTTGGAGCAGAGGCTGTCCCTGGGGGTCACCCCCTGTCCGGATGCTCCTCTAACAGGTGACACTTTCTGCTGGCTTCCCTTCCCTGCTCATCCAGAAATCGGCTCCGTTTCACCAGCGCTGTGCCCGGGAACCTCCTGGGCTTGGAGCCTTTCCCTTCCCTGACTGGTGCTTCCTGCTCCCCTCTGTTATCCCCGCCAGAAACATCTGAGCCTGGGCCGGGGATCCTTGGATCCATCTCCCACCCCCGAGGTGGCTGCGGCAGCCAGGTGGGGACATCTGTCCCCCTCGAGAGCACCGTTCATCCTGGCTGTGGGACAGCGGCCATCAGAAGGGACAAACGGCTCTCTGAGGGGACAAACGGCTCTCTGAGGGTGCAGATCCTTCCCTGGTGGCCTCAGCCCGGTGCCAGCTCTGGGTTTAACCCCTTCCCTTGGGCAGCTGGAGGCTGGGCTGAGAGAGCTGCTGCTGACCCGGCCTGGCAGAGACTCCTCCACCACCCCTGCCGTGATTCCAGGGACAGGTGACACCCAAGGGCTCAGCTCGTGGGGTTTCAGTGCTGAGATCTGGGGCAGGAGGAGGACTCTGCTGCCTCCCTCTGTGTCCCAGCAGTGCCTCACCGGGGTTTCACTAAGGCAGGAAATGGCTTTGGTTCCTCATCGGTGCTTTGGTCCCTTGTCTGCCAAAGCCAAGGGGAGAACCCCTCTCGCTCCCCAGGCTCCGTGGGGTGAAGGTCACCGGGAGCATCGTGAGGGACCTTTGTGGAATCACAGACTGAGAGAATCATTGAGGTTGGAAAATCCTTCCAGGATCAGCCTTCACCGGATCCCTCCCTGCCCGCTGAGCCCCATGGCCAAGTGCTACATCTCCTCTGCTTTTCGAACACTTCCAGGGCTGAGGACTCCACCCCTGCCCCTCACAGCTCCAAGGCCTGAGCACACTCTCAGTGAAAGAATTTCCCCAATGTCCACCCTGAGCCTCCCCTGGCCCAGCCTGAGGCCGTTCCCTGTGCTCCTGTCCCTGTTCCCTGGGAGCAGAGCCCGACCCCCCCGGCTGCCCCCTCCTGTCAGGAGTTGTGCAGAGCCAGAAGGGCCCCCTGAGCCTCCTTTGCTCCAGGCTGAGCCCCTTTCCCAGCTCCCTCAGCCCCTTCCCAGCTCCGTTCCCTGCCTTGGACCCTCCCCAGCCCCTCAGCGTCTCTGGCAGTGAGGGCTCAGAACTGGACACAGCACTCGAGGTGGGGCCTCAGCAGTGCCGGGTTTTTGTGTCCCTCTCTCTCTCTCGCCATCATTTCCATCCAAGCCGGGGCATTCTCAGCACAAAGATGCCCAGTGGCAACTTCGAGTCCAGGTGATGGAACAGCCGTCTCCGGCGCTGGATAACTGCTGGTGATTAATTACCCCGGCTGTTCAGAGCCTCTGCCCGGCTCCCAGCAACAGCAGAGTCTCGTTAGGTGTCTATCCCAGAGCCCCCGTGCCGGGATTTGAACAAATCCACCTTTTAACCTCCTCACGAACCTGTGAGACAGCCCCAGACTGGAGCTGTGGGCATCAGGGTGTTCCAGTGGTGCCAGCCCTGACCCCCGGCAGGAGAGGAGGGGTGTGGGGGGCCCCTGGATCTGTTGGGATCTGTTGGGACAGGCACAGCAGCAAAGTGACCCCTCATAAACCTGCATGAGAGGGGTTTTGCCATGGCCAGGAGGCTCAGCAGGGGGACAGGGACACCGTCCCTCGCCTCAAATCAGGCTGTTGGTGCCACAGCTCTGCCCCCAATGGAACCTGGGCTCACCTGCCCCCAAATCCAGACCCTGCCCTCCATGGGCTGCTCCTCAGGCCCAGCCTCCATCCCTGCTCCCCCCAAACAGCGCGGCACGGACAGGCCCGTCAAGTGAAAGGTGGAAAAAGGTAATTAATCTACAGAGAAAAAAGTGTTAATACCTCTAAGACACCGGGGACACTGGCTGTCAGCTTCCACCAATTAGTCACCTAAAACCCTGCCTGTATGATCTCTGTGGTACAGCTGAGTTGATTACTCTAATTAATTTTGCATTGATCTGCATGGATCTGCAGCACCAGGGCCTATCAGGGCCGAAGGAGGAGATGGATGCGGGAGCACTGCTGGAGTGTGGAGGAGGGAGCTCAGCCCGGCCACGCCGGCTCCGCAGCCCGGTCCCTCCCTGTCCCCAGGCTCCCGCAGGCAGAGGTGACAGAACTGTCCCCAAAGCAGGGCCAGGGGAAGGGGATTCATTTGGGAGTGCCATGGTGGCTCCTGTCCTGTCCTCTCCCGCCCCTGTTCACGTCCCTTCACCCCCTGCTCTTCTCCCCATCCCCGGAGTTGTACCTTGGGGATTTTTTGAGCAAGAATCCCTTTGGTCATCTCATGTCCAGAAAATGCTATGGGGCACCAACACCAGCCCAGGGGCTGCTGCTTCCATGGGATCACGGAATGGTTTGGTTTGGAAGGGACTTCAAAGATCTCCCTTGGCCTTGCTGGGGAGAATCCCGCTCCTGCTGCTGATTCCCGCTGTGCATCACGCAAATGCTGAGTTTAATCCACCTCAGCAGGCTCAGCCTCCCCTTTTTGGGGACGCTATGTTTATTCTCAGGAGTGTTTTATGACGGTGGAAAGCCAAACATTTGGCGTTTTCTAATTTTATTTTTTTCCCTCCTTACTTGGCTGAAATTGGACCTAAAATTTACCAACCTGGTGTGGACGTCCTCCAAACCCAAACTCCGGGTGGCACTGGCAGGACCTGGGTGGAGCAGGATCCTGTGGTGATTAACGAGGAGAGGTGATGCACTTCACAAGATGGTGCTGTGCAAAGACATTCATTGCACAGTGAGAAATGTTTATATATATCACACAAACAGGAAGTAATTTTACACTACAGTGTATCCCAATCACCAATTCCGTTTCAGAATATTACCTTCTATGGTAGAAGGCAAACAATACTTTTTAAGGTAACAAACAGTGTTTCTCACCTTTGACAGGTCTAGGAGTTTACAAACTCATGTTTTTCTGTTATTTCTTTGGTGACCCAGGATGTGTTTCATGGGTTCTTTCGGACTAAAGACAAGAGGTCACTCTGCCTTTCAAGGCTGGTTCTTCTGTCACTTACATTTCGTAATACTGCAGGATCCGTCACCTATTTAGGGATTGATTTCTCCCCTCTCCAACCATCCCCTAAAGCCTCGCAGCAGGAGGTATCCCCGATGGCTGTGATGGGGTTTCGTGGCTCATTTTCCCATCTCCCAGTGCTTTGTGCTCCAGCTGGGACACAGAGCTCACCCTCCAGCCCCAGGGGCTGCACAGCCCCAGCAGGGTTTGCTGCAGGAGCATCTCGGGGTGTCCGGGATGCTGGTGCTGGAGCGGGGAGATGGATGGAGCTGAGGAATGGATGGAGCTGGGGGCTGGATGGAGCTGAGGAAAGGATGGAGCTGAGGGACGGATGGACCTGAGGGACAGAGGGAGATGAGGAATCAATGGAGCTGAGGGCTGGATGGAGCTGAGGGATAGAGGGAGATGAGGGCCTGATGGAAAAATCAAATCCCAAAATCCCTGGACCTCCTGCTGCCTTCCCTGTGGATTTTGCCAGGAGTTTCAGGAGTGCCACCGCTCGTCAGCCCTCTGAGAGGTCCTTAACTCTTCAGAAGGCTGGACCGTGTCCCCCCAGCAGTGGTTTGGTACAGGGACACAGAGCCCCTGCTCAGCCTCGTCCGAGAGCCAGGAACCTGCAGCTGGAATGAAATCCCTGCTGGAGGAAACCCCCCTTGCGCTGAGACCCTGCAGCCCCCGAGCCCACTACTCCAGCTGCTCCCGCTGCTCATCCCGATCATCTCCTGATCCCACTGCTCATCCCAACCATCTCCTCAGCTGTTCCTTAAAGCTCTGGCACTAACAGGAGTTCCTCGCTTGATGCTTTAACCAGTGCCACTTCCAACTCTGCACTTATCTGTCTTGGAAAAGGAAAATTGCAGCACAGAGGGATTTAAATCCCCCGAAGGTGGAATGAGGCAGGCGAGCAGGGAATCCTCCTTGCATAGGCCTAGCAGGCAAAGGGTTGGCCTTCATAAGCATAATTTCCTGGGATTAATATTAAAAATGTTTCTAATGGCTCCCAGTTGTTTATTAAATACCCAGCGTGGAGATAAGTTATCAGCCCCGGCTACAATCACTATTAATCAAATATTCAAATCCGTGCTGCAGTTGGCCACAATGGGACACACACATAATTCTCCAGCTCTGGTAATAATTAATCTTTTTCCCCCCTTTTCTTCCCTTCTACTTTGGACTCCTGCAAATATCTTTTGGTGTTAAGAGGTCCCCAGAGAGACCTGCCTCTAAATGAGGTGTAAAAATCTAAGCCGCACAAAAAATAGCATGAGGCTGGGATCGATATTCTCTTCACAGCTACATCGATTAACAACAATATTCTTCATTTATTAATTATGAAGGGGAATTTTCCATCCTTGCATCTCTTTCTCTGTTTGTTGCTTGGGTGGGTTCGCGAGGCCTCGGCGGAACCTCCCCGAGCATCCTCTGAGTACCGGCCAGGCCGAGGAGGAGCTGGAATCTGCCAGGGGAAGTGGGGATGGATGGGGTTGGGTGGTGCAGGGGACAGAGTTTGTCTGTGTGGGAGGTCTGAGCAGCTCGAGACAGCCCCGCTCGGTGGGCTGAGGGCTTGGGTCGTGAGGTGATGTGGAGGAGAGTGGCTGGAGCTGGGGCTGGATGGAGCTGGGGGATGGATGGATGGATGGATGGATGGATGGATGGATGGATGGATGGATGGATGGATGGATGGATGGATGGATGGATGGATGGATGGGTGGATGGATGGAGCTCAGGGCTGGAGAGTGCCTCAGCAGATGGAAACAGAACAGGAGGGCGAGGAAAGGCTCCAGAACAGCTCATGTGCTCGGGAAGCATTTCCAGCCCAAATCCCAGTGGCTGTCCCAGCCCCAGCCCAGCTGTTCCCAGGGAGTGTCTGAGTCTCTCCCACCGCCCCCTGAGGGCTCTGCTCCAGCTCCAGCTCCAGCTCCAGCCGAGTTTCCAGTTCCTGTGAGGGCTCTGCTGGGCTGCAGTGAACGCGCAGGGTCCTCGGCAGAGCTCAGCCCTTCCCTGGGCTCTCCCTGGGCTGCACAGGGGATCCTGGCTGGGCACACCACACTCCCAGCAGCACAATCCCCCTGTGGGCCACCCGGGCAGCTCCCATGGGAGATCCCACTCTCCAGCAGAGGACTTTTCCAGGGACATTGCAGAGCCAGCCCAGCTCCTCCAGGTGCACAGTAGTGGCTCCTGGGTCACATTTGGGGCCAGGGAGATGGGAAATGGCAGGGGAAGGGATCAGCAGAGAGCAGGGGAGATGAGAGATGGGAACAGGGTGAGAAACCTCAGGGCTGAGCCCCTCTCATCCTGCACCTTTTTTCTCAGGGTTCTTTAGGAACCCATGAGCTCTGCCTGGGAGGAGCCACATCCCACTCTGGGTTCTGGAGCTGCTCCTTCCCCAAGCCCCTGTGAGAGCAGAGATGGAATTTGTGTCACCACCTCGGCCCAAGAGCTGCCTCAGGGCTGATGTCAGCACTTCCCAACAAAAAGTTGGCTCCAAATCCCTCCTTCTAAACATAAACAGGACCGACAGACGGGGTGCAAACAGGAACTGCAAACTTGTGGAGCACTGGGCACCATCAGCTGCTCCTGCCCAGAGGGAAGGGAGCAGCCAGGCCCCACCGCTCACTCCTGGCAGGGCCACTCAGGCACACCTTGTACTTCCGAGTGCGTAATCGTTATTTAAAGTGAAAATTACCAGTGAGCTCCATTAGACTTTAAAATAAAAATGAGAGCTTTTTAGAATAGATTTTCCCTAACGAGGAGCGTGACGGATGGGCCCGGTGGAGAGCGGGGGAGCCGAGCGCTGCCGAGGGAAATGGAGCGGCCTCGGTGGCATCCCCCGCCCTCCCCGCTGCTCTGCTCCTTCGAAAATCCGTATCGGCACCGGGACAGGGGCCAGGACACGTCCTTCCCTCCAGGGTAAAGCCAGCAGAGACATCTCCTTCCTCTCCAGAGACAGACATTTCCCTTCCTCCTAAATCAAAGGCAGCATCCGCGAGGCCCGTGGTCCATCCCTTTCCCCCTAAATGCATTTGCAGCCTGGATGGGCTCCCATTCCCTTCAACGTTCACTCCCAAACAGCCTCGATTTTGGAGCAGAATTCAGCTTAGATGGCAAATTTCTGTCACAAATTTAGTAGGGTTAAAATGTGCTATTTTTTCCCCCCCTAAGTGACCAAAATCTGAACCCCTGAGCTGTGTGCGAGCGATAATGGCCAGACCTGGGGGTGTGGGACGAGGTTTTGTGTTCGGTTCCCGCTGCTTTCCTGGCTCAAATCTCATTTTGCAGATCAACGTGTGGAGCTTTCATATCTGCTCCAAAGCCGAAGCGTTTTCACGGGGAACATGGAAATGAGGTCTCTGCAATTCCAACCAAATACAATTGACGTTTTCCCGGCTTCATTAAATGTGCTATTTTTACCTCACAAGGTGTCATATCCCTCCGTGCTCGGCGGCGGAGGGGCTGGGACAGGTTGAAAGCAGCAGCTCTTCACACGAAGTTCTGTTCAATTTCTGTGTTATCTTTCCCAGCACCTTATCAGCCTCTCGGGGCTATCTGCCTTCCCCATCCCTCCCCTCGTGGCTGTCAGCGAGCTGGGGGATGCTGAATGTGAAAATCTTTTTCCATCAAAGCCTCTGAGAGGGGCCGTGGCCAGACCCTGAGCCAGGAGCGCATCCCGAGGGCTTCTCCTGGGAGCTGCAGCCCCGGAACTCCCAGCCAGGGCTCCAGAGGCACCTCCTGCCTGCCACAGAGCGTGGGCTGGGTCTGCGATCATCCTGCACCTTCCATCCGAGCACTGCTGGGAAATTCGGGCCGGGGAGGGTTCTCCACTCCCACCATCGCCTTCGGTTCAGCCCATGAGCTCCGGACGCTTCTCAGGGAATCCCAGGGTGGGTTGGGACATAAGGGACCTTAAATCCCATCCAGTGCCACCCCTGCCATGGCAGGGACACCTCCCACTGTCCCAGGTGCTCCCAGCCCCGGCCAGCCTGGCCTTGGGCACTGCCAGGGATCCAGGGGCAGCCACAGCTGCTCTGGCCACCCTGGGCCAGGGCCTCCCCACCCTCCCAGCCAACAATTCCTGCCCAATATCCCATCCATCGCTGCCCTCTGGCACTGGGAAGCCATTCCCTGGGTCCTGGCCCTCCAGCCCTTGTCCCCAGTCCCTCTCCAGCTCTCCTGGAGCCCCTTTGGGCCCTGCAAGGGGCTCCGAGCTCTTCCTGGAGCCTTCTCCTCTCCAGGGGAGCACCCCCAGCTCTCCCAGGCTGGCTCCAGAGCAGAGGGGCTCCAGCCCTGGAGCAGCTCCGGGGCCTCCTCTGGCCTGGCTCCAGCAGCTCCACGTCCTCCTGCTGTTGTTGCCCAGGGCTGGGGCAGCTCTGCAGGTGGGGTCTCAGCTGAGTGGGGCAGAGGGGCAGAATCCCCCCCTCACTCTCTACCAAGGACAGCCTGAGCTGCTTGTTCTCTTCCCACCATCCCAGTGGCCCCAGCTCCTCCATCCCCATCCCTGGGAATCTCCCAGCGTGGATGCACCTGGGAGTGTCTGACCCCATGAACAAGGGGTGCCCAAGACTCTGTCATGAGCCCCCTGTGAGGAAATGTCCCTGGAGCCGCTGTCACTGTCCCCTCTCCCTCCAGCTGCAGGTGCCACCAGCGCCTCGAGCCTGTGAGGTCTCTGCTTCCCCCGGGAGCAGGCTGGCAGTCCCCAGGAGGGACACGGGCTGGAACAGGGTGGCCCAGCCCGTTCTGGTGCCAGGGGGGCAGAGGCAGCTGGGGGCTCTGGCGGGAGGTTAGCACTGAATCCGCAAAAATCACCGTACCTTGAACAGTGCTCAATACACCTATTGATCAGTCCTCTCGCCTTGATCAGTTTGCTGGTGCTGCTGCCGCAGTGCTGCTTTGGGGAGGGAGGGAGGGAGGGAGCGGCACAGGAGGGGGCAGGGAGCCCGGAACGCGCCTGCGCCGGAGATGCTCCAACTTCCCAAGGCCAACTTTGCCTTGTCCTGCTGGGCTCAGGGCCTCCTCGCCCTCCCGAGGGAGGCAGGGTGAACTCTGGCCTCGGGCCTTGGCTCAGGGGGCATTTTCAAGGCAGGAGGGTGGAGGAGAAGTCCAAAATTCTCCTCTCTCCCGCCTGGCCGCCTTGGTGCCAAAGCTCCTCAGACACCTCAAGCTGGGCACCCACCCAGTGCCAACAGCAGAAGCCAGGAGCCGAAGGAGGATGAGGGAGATGTGGGCTCTGTCCTGGCCGGGAGCCCCTGCGGGCACCCAGAGGAGTGTGGGAAGCTGTGGGACACCCGACCCCGCTGTGTCTCTGTAAGGGAGTGGCTGTGGAGGAGCAGAGCTGCAGCTGGGGTGTCCCACCCTGCCCAAGGACCCGGGCACGGCCAAGGTGGCCAAGAAGGCCAATGGCACCTGGCTCCTGTCAAACCAGTGTGGCCAGCAGGGCCAGGGTAGGGATTGTCCCTCTGTGCTGGGCACTGCTGAGGCCTCCCCTGAGTGCTGTGTCCAGTTCTGAGCCCTCTGCAAGAGACACTGAGGGGCTGGGGCATGTCCAGAGAAGGGAACGGAGCTGGGGAGGGTCTGGAGCCCCAGGAGCGGCTGAGGGAGCTGGGAAAGGGGCTCAGCCTGGAGCAAAGGAGGCTCCGGGGGCCCTTCTGGCTCTGCACAACTCCCTGACAGGAGGGGGCAGCCGGGGGGGTCGGGCTCTGCTCCCAGGGAACAGGGACAGGAGCACAGGGAACGGCCTCAGGCTGGGCCAGGGGAGGCTCAGGGTGGAATCAGCAGGAATTTCCCCATGGAAAGGGTGCTCAGGCCTTGGAACGGTCCAGGGAGGTTTGGAGGTGTCCCTGGAGGTGTCCAAGGACAGACTGGATGTGGCACTCAGGGGTCTGGGCTGGTGACAAGGTGGGGACCGGGCACAGCTGGGACTCGATGATCTCAGAGGGATTTCCAAGCGTGGTGATTCTGTGATTCTGAGCGAGCAGAGGCGCTGAGGGAGGCGTGGGGGGCCAGAGCAGAGAAGGCGAATCCACAGCCCCGGTCTGGGCTCAGGTCACCCGTGCACGGGTGGGTGTGAACACCAGGCTGGCTCGGGATGTCCCCATAGCCATCCTCCACTGTCCCCATAGCCATCCTCCACTGTCCCCATCACCTAAACACCCCCAGCAGCCTCGGGGACATCGGCCAGGGCCTTGCTGACGGGAGCGGCCCCGTTCCTGCTGGGAGGGCTGGGAACACGTGCTGGGCTCGGGAGCGGAGGGAGGCAGGCAGCTCAAACCCCACCCCCAAAGGTCACCGAGTTAATTCCAGCTCGTGCCCCCCTCTCACACCTCACTGATTAATAATTGAAGAAAATGTATTTCTTTTTCTGCTTGGCATAAATCAAAAATAAACACAGCAACACAGCATCCATATTCTGCCCTGGGGAGGGAGCAGAGCGTGGGCTGGGAGCTGCCTTGGAGCAGGGGGAGGGTGGGATGGCCATGGGGGCTCTTTGGAAAAGGCTGACGTTGGCTTTGAGCCTCTCCCATCGAGATCAGCACCAAAAGGCTTCTTGGCATGGCACCTGAGAAGGGCCAGTGGGGCTGGGCTGGGAATCTGCTGCCGCCAGGAAAGCCTGGAGTGGTTTGGGGCATTTCCCAGTGCCCAGGTCCTCTGTCCCTTCTGTTCCCAGGTCCTCCATCCTTCCTCATCCCAGATCCTCCATTTCTCCTGCTCCCAGGTCCTCCCTCCATCCTGCTCCCAGATCCTCCCTCCATCCTGCTCCCAGGTCTTCCTGCTCCCAGGTCCTCCGTCCTTCTTGCTCTCCAGTCCTGCATCTCTTCCTGCTCCCAGCCACGGCTCACCTGAGCTCCTGGCAGCCTCTGGAGGGACATTTTCGAATTGCTGGGATGGTGTTGGGGGAATTCCCCAGCCTGGCACCCACACAGTTCAGAAACACCTGGGAAAGGAGGAGGAATGGCGATGACGCTGCCTTGCCTCTGCCAGGGTCAGCTCTGAGCAGCTCTGGAGCACCGACCATCCCTGGTTCCTTCCCCATTCCTCAGGATCCTTGTCCAGGAGGGTTTGGTCATACCGCAGCTCCTTCCCTCTCCATCCCATGCTCGGCTGCTTCTTTCCATCCTCCCCGGCTCTGTCTGCACCGTGTCCCTGCTCCAGCCCCCCAGGCTGCTCCCGGGAGCCGAATCCCAGCACTCCGGGTCGCTATGACATCGATTTGCATTGATGGATACTCAAGGAACGCCCATGGAAGATTCAGGCATCCCTAACCGGGCCCAGCTCCTCCGAATTCATCCTCCAGCTGTCGGGGAGCGGGAGGACGGACGCTTCGTCTGTGCCCTCACATCTGGGCTGCGGGGCGGCAGTTCCCGCACGCGTTGTTGTGCAGATCCCCGCTAAGGTGGAGCCTCGCTTCGCCCTTCCGGCAGCGCTTGGAGCCCTTTGCTCGGGAGCTGGAGCCCTGCAGGTGCAGCCGGGCCGGGCTGCAGAGCCCTGGAGGTGGCAGTGCTGCCGGAGAGCCGGGTGATGTCACCGACACCTGGGGCACCCTCTCCTCAGGGCTGGAGGGGTGTGGGGACACCCACAGCCCCTAAAACACCCCGAGAACTTGTCCTGGGAGCTGGGAGGGATCCCGAGGATCCCAGGGGACTCCGGCTGCTCTGATTTCTGGCAGCCGCCCGCCGTTCCCTCCCCTCTCGGTTAAATAAAGCTTTGGGCTGTGATGGAGCCCATTAAAGTCAGAGGCGAAGGTGTGGGATTGAAATGTAGGACAGCAGCCGCTGCAGAATGTGGTTGCATGGGATCAATGGGAAATCGATACCCGGCTCTGCTCCGTGGGTTCTCGCCAGGCCCTGCTGCTGCTGCTGCGCTCCCCGGGCGCTTCCCAACTTCCTGCACCCCTGGAACGGCCCAGGCACCCCCGGACAGCCTCTCAAATGGGGAAAGGAGGGATTTTGGATGCCCCAGCTGTCAGTGAAAGGCTACAGACAAAGGTCCGCAGCTGTGGGGGCTCTGAGCGTTCCGGGGGGCTCGGATGGGGCTGAATCCCCGTGGGACGGGAGGGGTGAGGCTGAGCCTCGGCCGCTGCGCCTTCCCAGCTGAGAGCCGAGGGTGCTGGGGAAGCAGCCACGGCCCACAGGGGGTCAGGGACTGGAGCCGGGGCCACCCCTGATCCCTGGGGAGGGGAGCATCCATCGGGAACGGGGCTGCTCCCGCAGCCGCGGGCAGGGATCAGCGAGCAGCGCATCCTCTGCTTCCCTCCGCTCCACCCGCACCCCGGAGCGACACCGCAGGCGGTGCCCGGAGCTCATCCTGTCCCCAGCTCCCAAGTGCCAACCTGAGGGAAGCTCCGCACCGCTCCGTGCCCGCGGCAGGAGAAGGGACCGTCCCCGTGCCGTGGGCACCGGAGCAGCCCGAGAGAGGTGGCACGGAGGGGTCTCAGAGTGACGGTGGGCACAGCAGGAGTGAGGGGAGCGCAGCGCTCGGTGACTGCCAGGATGGACTGACCCGAGTCCGGTCACTCCGGGCTGGTGACACTCGCGGGGCTCCCCGCCAGCCTCTGCTGGGGATTCGGGCTGGACAGAGCCCCGCAGGGCTGGGAGCCGTTCTGGGGGTGACTAGCGGGGGAAGGAGCTCCCCACACCTCCCAGCGCTGCCTGTGGCACCCAGCGGGGACAGCCACCCTCGGCTGTGGCCGTGTGCCCGGCCAGAGCAGCACTGTCACCCGCCCTGTGCTGTCACCCACCCTGTGACCGCCTGTTCCCGACACATCCCGTCCCCTCCGAGGCTCCTCCGCGCTCTCCCTGTCTCCAAATGGCTCCTTGGCTCTCCTGGGGTGTCCCCTCTGTCCCTCCGCCCTGGGGAGGCCTGGGAACGGGAGGGGATCTGCAGAAGCGCCATTAAACAGTGGGATTTATCATCCCGGCTCACGTGAGCACGGAGAAACCATGACATGATCCATCAGGGATGAACATTAATTATGATTGCACCTTGGGATCTTGATTGCCATTGATTTATCGATTCCTCGGCCCCTCGCAGCAGTGGCCGCTCCATAGGAATTGCACAGCGGGGAGGCGGCTGGGCTGGCCCCGGGTGGGATTTGGGAATGGGGCCTCCAGGGACGCTTGGGAGGAGAGGAGAGGAGAGGAGAGGAGAGGAGAGGT
>VYZT01033725.1:49307-62072 GCA_013400735.1 Pomatostomus ruficeps | reverse complement strand
AAACTCGTGCCCCGGGGTCCATCTTGGGTGTGGCCTCTCCCGGGGAGGGCTTTTGACTGCCCGAGGTGTCCCTGTTGAAGGTCCTTCAATAAATCCCCAGTTTATTCTCTTAATCCAGTCTGGCCTCTGCTCTAGGGAGCTTCTGCTCAGGCATCAACCCTCTCCAGCTGCTGTGCCTGCAGGGAAGGGCTCCGGCATCCTCAGCTCAGCTTTGGGGGCCTCTTTCCCACTTGGCATCTCCTCAAACCACCCCAACCAGCCGCTCACCGGCCCAAAGCTGCTCCAGACTGACGCGCAGCCAGCTCCAGGCTGCTCCCAAAGCTGGATCAGCCCTGGATAACCATGGATAAGGGCAGGAACAGCCAAGCCACGAGCAAACGCTGGCTGAGTGTGACCCAGCTGCTGGCCCTGGCCCTCACCCTGGTCCTGGGCACCCCGTACCAGGTCACCGGTCCCTTCCAGCAAACCCAGGGAGGTGCCAGCCACAGGGCTGAGCCGAGCACTGCTGGGAGCAGCCAGGCAGCTCAAGAACTGGGGAAATGAATGATTTTGAATAAACTGGCAGTAATAAGATATTGATACCCAGACCAGAGCAGCACAGAGGGGAAACAACCCAGGAAAAACCTTCCTGGTGAATCGCCAGGGGATATTTTTTGGCAAAGGTTAAAAAAATAGAAAAAGAAACCCTCCCTCCAAAAAAAAGGTGCCCTGCTGTACAGTGAATTCCTTCTGAGGATCATTCCTCTGGCTGCCATTCAAGGTGGACACTCGGGAAGCGCTGGGATATTGATGGAGAGGAGCAGGAGACGGCAGGACCTCCATCCCCTGCCCCTCTGCAGGGCTGTAAGTGCAGGGCCCGTGATTTATTTAGTATCCATGAATACTGAGTGAAATCAGAATAATGGGGCACTTAGCCAAGTTACTGAGAAATCACTATTGTGATGCAATTTACTTCAATTAATTAAGCCGTTTTTGTTACCATTATTCCTTGTTTTACATTTTGTTTTAAATTTCAAACGATTGGGCGCATTGTGGTGGGAAGCTGATAGCTCTGGTGAGGAAGAGCCATAAATACCCCGGGGCTGCTTCTCCCAGCCCCTCCCAGCCCCGGGCCCTGCTGCCCCTCCCAAAACTCAGCAAAGACCCCAAACTCCGACTTCGGTTTGGGGCTCAGGTGGATTAATGTGCTTTAATGCAGCTCCTGAGAATGCTCTGAATTTGACCTGTGAAGGAAAAGCCTCGAGTGCAATGAGTGGAAAGGAGTTTTTTTTTTCTCGCTGTGTGAAAAAAGAAATCACAGAGCCACAGAATCCCAGAACTGGGTTGGGAGGGACCTTAAAGCCCATCCAGTGCCACCCCTGCCATGGCAGGGACACCTCCCACTGTGCCAGGCTGCTCCCAGCCCCGGCCAGCCTGGCCTTGGGCACTGCCAGGGATCCAGGGGCAGCCACAGCTGCTCTGGCCACCCTGGGCCAGGGCCTCCCCCCCCTCACACCCAACAATTCCTGCCCAATATCCCATCCATCGCTGCCCTCTGGCACTGGGAAGCCATTGCCAGGTGCTGCCCGGCTCTTGCAGCCTGGAGGGAAGGACGGATCCCTCTCCTGTGGCTGCTGAAGGAATTTTTTCCAGGGCAGGAGGGGAATTTTTCCCACATGCCCTTGGTGTTTCTGTGCTGATCCTCTCCAGGAGCCCTTGGCCAAAGCCAGAGCTCAGGGAGGAGAATCCCGGAGCAAAGCAGCCACCACCAGGCCCTGTGGAGGGGTTCCCATCTCCCCAGGCCGTCACCAAAGGCACCTGCAGCAGGTGGGAGCTGGGATCACCTCCCCAGCACAGCTCAGCCAGGAGAGGACACCCAGACCCCTGGGACAGCAGGAGCCTCACGCTCCTGTCAGAGGTTGGGGAGGTGAAGCCGCAGCTGGGTCTGGTGTGCAGAGCAGGGCTGGGTTCGTGTTTGCCCCACTGGGATGTCTGGGGCTGGGTCACAGCCCCAGGGACGCGGCTCTGGGGGCAGCACCTGAGCCCTGAGCAGCTGGAGGCTGCCCTGCCTGGCCCTGCTGGGTGCTGGGTGCTGCTGGGGTCCCCTGGGGGTGAAGGGTTTCATGTTCACCCTGAGCAGGATCTCCCCAGGACCCTGCACCCCCCTGGGTCTGTGGTCAGGATGAGCCCCGAGGCTCAGCCCCAGAGCACCTGGATCAGGTGGATCCCAGCAGCACAGGGAGCTCAGGTGGGCCTGGCAGCGCTGGGTTCCTGATGGATTTGATGATCCTGGAAGCTCTTTCCAACATTAACGATTCCGTGACTCTGGGATTCTATTCTGGTCCTCCCACACCTCCAGCTCAGCAGCCCTGGGAGCTGCTCAGCATCCCAGTGCCAGCCCCTGCAGCATCCCTGCCCTCCCCTGCAGCCCCAGGCTCCAGCAGAAGCCACTGGCAAACAACAGGGGCCTTTGCTGCCATCAGGAGTTCTCCTTCCAGCCCTCCTGGTGATGCCATTCAACCTCCCAGGGTTCCACCCCAGTGTCGCTGTTCCCAGGGCTGCAGCACAACTCCTGTGCTGGACACATGAGGGGCTCCCGTGTGGGGCTGGTGTTCCCTCCTTAACAGAGGGGAGAGAAAATATTGGTGCCTCGGACCCCCCTGGGAATAAATTCATACTGCAGGATCGATTCGGTTCTTTTCCTCCTTTTGCCGGATTCCTGGAGCCTCCTGGGTAAGAAAGATTAAGCTTCAAACCCTTCTGATATGACTTTGAAATGCAGAAACCTTCAGAAAAAGAGACAAGATCTTCCCTGGTCCTGGAAAATGGCGAATATCTTCGGGGATGGGCAAGTGTTCGGCTGTTCTCTCCTTCCCCCAGCCCTGGAGTCACCGAGCCCGGGAGTGCCCACTCATAAACACCCACACGGGCACCACCCGGAGCTCCTCTGGCTCCTCTCCCTGCCCGGGACTCACGGACTCACCCACGGCAGCGGTGCTGAGCTGCGGCGGGAGCGCGGGCAGCGGCCACCTTCATATCAGATCAATTAATTATCGGCCCTGTTATGATGAGGCCGCTGAAATGTGGGCTGGGAGAGCTCGGGAGTGCAAGCACGGAGCTCTCATTTCCCCAGGCCCGTGATGGCTGCAGACAGCCCTGCCCTGTGCTCCGGGTGCGCCGGGACGGACCTGGAGCAGCTCCAGGGGTTTCGTTGGTGTCACTCGGGAATTGCCAGGGACAGCGGCGGCCTTGGGATGGGGTCCTGCTCCTCCCTGCGCCACCAGCAGCTCCTCAGCTGGGGACAGCAGTGGCTGGAGGCTCCACTGGGCATGGAGAGAGAGGTGGAAATTGGGGACATTTCGGGAAATTGAGGAGAGAACGGGCAAAGCTGAGACACAGGAGAGTCCTGAGCCTGGGGGGCTCCTCACTGCAGGGAGGGGAGGGAAAAGGGGATGGGGATGCTGCAGGAGGGGACACTGGAACAATGGAGGGGGGGACAGGGACAGGGACAGGGACAGGGACACAGACACAGACATGGGCAGGGGCAGGGACGGGGCAGGGACATGGAGAGGGACAGGGACAGGGACACAGGAGCATGGACAGGGACAGGAGCAGGGACAGGGACATGGACAGGGACAGAGCAACACGGACAGGGACAGGGACCGGGATGGGGACAGGGGCACAGACAGGGACAGGGGCACGGACAGGGACAGAGATAGCACCACGGACAGGGACAGGGACAGGGACAGAGATAACAACATGGACAGGGACAGGGATGGGGACAGGGGCACAGACAGGGACAGGGATGAGGACAGGGTCACGGACAGGGACAGAGACGGGGTGGTGCAGCAGGTTTTGACACGGCCATGGGGTGTTTGTTTTCCAGGCTCCCAGGCTGCAAAGGGCTGGGTGCTGCAGCTGGAGAAGTCCAAACAATGGAGGGTTTTTCTCAAACCATTCCAGACACTTTTCCCGGTGTCTGGGACCTGCCAAGTCAGGTTTTTGTCACTTGAGTTAATTTGGGCTTTTCCTCGGTCTCAGCCACACGTTTCCTTTCCAGTCAGGTCCCTCAGGTTTGGTTTTATCCTCCCCAATGCCATCCTGGGGTCCTTTCTTTGACATCAGAGCCCTGGATCAGCCCAGGCTCCTCCTTGCCTGGTTCTGCTCCCACAGCAAACCAACATCTCCCAGCCCAGGCCAACTCTGCTGCTCCCTTTTTCCGAGCATCCCGCAGCTCCGGACAATCCTTCCGGCTCTTTGCCAGCCTTGCTGCCTGCCCTGCCTCTCCAAAGGGCTCATTTCCCCGCTCCCAGCCCCTTCCCCAAGGCTGGCCTGGCTCACATCTCCCTGCCAGGAGGTTTGAGCTCCCCTCTCCTCCCCTGGAGATCTGGAGGAGATTCCAGATGAGGTCCGGGCTCCTGAATGTGCTCACTCCCATGTCTGCTTCAAATGGGCAGCTCTGGACACAGCCCGGCCCTGGAAAAGCTCTGTGTGTTCCATGGTGACATCCGTGCCCCATCCCTGGAAGAGTCCAAGGCTGGGCTGGCCAGGTCCTGGAGCCACCTGGCCTGCTGGAGGTGCCCACGGCACGGGAGTGGAACAGGATGAGCTCCAGCGTCCCTCCCAACCCAAACCAGGCTGGGATTCCATGGAAATTCCCTTTGGAAGACTTTGCCATTGGCTCTTGGCCATGCCCAGGGAAGCTCATGGAAGCCACATTCACCACGTGTGTCCACAGGTCACCGCTCTCCAAAGCCAACCTGGAATTTCAAGGCAGGGACTTCTTTCCCCTCCGAACCCTCTCAGGCTGAGGAGGAAGTGATATTCTGACTCTATTTTTCTATCAATAAACTTTATTGTCCTTTTCTCGCAAACCCTTCAGCAATTAAAAAAAAAAAAGAAGAAGAAGAGGAGGAAGAAGAAGACAAAGGGAGTTGATGTTTGACTGCTGGGCTATCACTTAAGTCCTTGTTCCTGTTTACTCAGGACTTATTAGAGCTCATTCAATGCCTATAGCATGGCTGGATCAATACCTGCTGGGAGCAAGAGAGATTCCGCTTGGCCACTGTAGCCCATGTTGCAGAATTGATCTGCTTGGCTGCTGCAATCTGAAAATCCATCTTTTTGCGCTCCCTGCCTCTCTCCGCCGCGGGTTGCTAAGCAACGGGGGCTCCTTGGGATGGCCATTGGCCAGCGCCGCGGCCGTGCCGTGGTCCTCCCTGGTCACTTGGCCACTTTGGGCTGCGAGTCCTCCTCCAAGGCTGGCTCCGGGCGGCGGGGAGGTGGGGAAAGGGCAGGGAAGGAAAGGAAGGGGCTGGGGGGTGGCGAGAGGAGGGACGAGGAGGAAAGGGAAATCGATATCACCTCACATTTAACCTTTCTTTAAAAAAATCTTTGAGAAAACTCTATTGACCCATTCCTTATCACTTCTCGCCACCGCAGCCTCTGCACCAGGGCTCCGCTCCGCACTCCCGTCAGCGCCGCTCATCAGGGCACCTCGCTCCATCCTCCCTGCTCCCTCTCTGCCTCACCTTGGCTGGACACAAAGTTATGCCAGGTTAGCGAAAGGTGTCTTTTTAAACTGATTTCATTAAACTGGGGCAAAACCTTTGTGCGGATGTACTGGGATCAATGTAAACCCCATTTGCATCGATTTCGCTTCGCTTTGGCAAAGGAATCGAATTATACAAACCAATACCAACCTGCTTTAAAATGATTTAGGAGTGTCTACACAAGACCAATTTTGGCTTGCAATTCTGCTCGTGGACAAGGCCTCCTCCCAAGGAGCCCCGCGTTAGGCAAAGCCCAGGCCACGGGAGGCTTGGAGCTCTGGCTCCCATGGCCTCCCAGCAGCATTGTCTCTGCAGCTCACCCCAAAAGTGGTGCCGGGTTTGCTGCTCCTGCACCAGTGCAGGCAGGGGTGGGAAGGAGCTTCCCAGGTGCTGCAGAGGATTTGCTGTGCATTCTCCCCTGATGGAGGCACCTCGGGTGTGTCTTGCCCTGCAGCCCCTGCACGAGGTCGCTTTTAGAGCCCAAACTCTTCGTGCCAGAGCTCCACAGCCCCGGTTTTGTGATTGCCTCACACAGCCAGAGGTCAGAGGGGTCAGTACTGACCACAGGGGCTCCCGAGTGGCTGTTTCCCCCAGGGAAGTGGCCTCATTCCACGAGCGCAGGGGAGCTCCCACAAGAGCTGGGAAAAGCCACATTTCCCTGGGATCAGCTAGGCCAACCCCTCTGGTGAGCTCCCAAAAGAGGTAACGCACACCCCAAGGTGCTCCCCAGGCAGAAAAGGAGCTCAGAGCCAGCTCAGGGCAGTTCTGAGCCCACCCCTCAGCCCTGGGCACTGCCATGGCCACACTGTCACCGGCCTGGAGCTCCCTGGGTCACCCCTCTGATTGACTCTGGGGTTCAACACTCGGCTCTGGGGCTCTGCATCCGAACAGCTCCTGATCAAACTGGGTGGAGAAGCTGCCAGCAAGGACCTGCTTCACATCTGGGTAGCCTCTGGCTCGTAATGGAGACAGGAAATCCGCCAGGATGGGCTCTGATCCGACCCCCTGAACACTCTGGGCAGCTTTAGGGACCCTCCTCTGACCTTCAGCCCAAGCAAGAAGCAGCAGAGGATGTGTGTGTGTGTTATTATCCCATTTTAAAGATAGATTATTCTCCTATTTTAAAGATATATTCTTGTCCTGAGAGATATATTAGTATCTTAATGTAGATTAAAAATTCCGGTAGTTTTTCATCCCGAAGAGCTGAGCATAACTCAGAGCAGGCAGGTGCAGTTACTCAGACTTTACACCCAGGCAGCCAGGTGGGGCTGAATTCCCCATCCAGGGTGGCCAAAGAAAGCAAATCCCTTGCTGGGAGGAGCCCTCCCGACCCGGCTGCTGCGATTTTCCCCTCCTCTGCAGTTGCCTTTTGGAATTTTCTTGTCCTACACTGATTTTTTTCCACCCGGAGGAAGGGCAGGACACAAACCTTGGAGGACAAGCTGAGAGCCCTGTGGATGCAGAGCTGTGTCCCTGGGAGCATCTGGAGCCTTTCCACACCAAGCACAGATCAGGGATACTCCAAAAGTTCGGAAAATCAGAAAAATGTTGCTTTATCCAAAGAACTCCTTCTTCCAAAGGCGCCAGTGCTTCCCAAAATCTCCCTTTTCCAACATTTCATTGGCCTTGTGAAAAGAACAGGAGCCATCAGATTATCCCACTTCAGCATTTCCAAAGGAATCATTTTCCTCTTCCAGCCCCGTGTGATTTTATTTTTGTTTTAAAATCATGATTAATTTACACTAAAAGGAAAGTTGAAAAACCGCCCGAACTTAAATTTAGCTGCTGCTCTGAAGCCTGTCAGAACCCCGTGCCTTGACTGACAGCATCTACAGTGGTTGGGATTTCTTTTTTCAATTTCTTGTTTTGTTTTTTTTTCCTAAATGAAGAAATAAAAATTCCCATAAATCCTGGTAGAAGGAGGATCCTGTCAGATCCCAAACCCCTTCTCCGAATTCCCAGGGGGTTAAGCAGGTACTTACAGGCTCTGATGAATAGCAGCGATTCCTCCAATCGGGGCAGCGATTTCCCTCTTCCCACTGGGATTTTTGGGATATTTTGTTTTATACCCACGGTAATGGCTGCTGAATGATCCCTTTGCTAAGCAGCCCCTCACAAATCACCTGCCCCAGGTTCTGTGAGGACTCCCCACGCCCAGAGCAGGGCTCGGCAAGACCATTAACTGATTTTTGCTTTCACTTAGAGCTGTAGCATTGACGGCCCTGCTCGATACCTGACAAGCTCTGCACCGGCCCCGAGAGCTGAGCGGCGTCTCGGGAAAATATTCCTACTCCTCTGTGCCACAGAAACCCTCGGGGCTGGTCCTCAGCTCTAGAATCCAGGCAGGGTGGATGCTCCCCAGCACTCAGGATCACCCATTCCCAGCTCTTCGGGTCTGAACGGCTCCAGCAGCTGCGGATCCCGGGGTGCCGGGGCTGGGTTGGATCCCAGCTCGAGCCCCTCGTGGTGTCCCCAGAGTGGGCAGGACCATGCCCCAGCCTCCCCCAGGCTTCCATGGATGCCAGCCCAGGATTCATTGTGGGGGTGAAAGGCTCCATGGGCTCAGGAACCTGCTGAGCTTGGGACAAGGATTGTGTAGGAAGAGACAGAGGTGACATTGTGGGACAGAATTGCCCCAGTCTTGTCCAGTGAGACCCAGCAGGCGCCAAACATCAACTGGGGCTTGGCTTCAACAGCTGGGGGTGCTCCCCTGGAGAGGAGAAGGCTCCAGGGAGAGCTCGGAGCCCCTTGCAGGGCCTGAAGGGGCTCCAGGAGAGCTGGAGAGGGACTGGGGACAGGGGCTGGAGGGACAGGACCCAGGGAATGGCTTCCCAGTGCCAGAGGGCAGCGCTGGATGGGATATTGGGCAGGAATTGTTGGGTGTGAGGGCGGGGAGGCCCTGGCCCAGGGGGGCCAGAGCAGCTGTGGCTGCCCCTGGATCCCTGGCATGGCCCAAGGCCAGGCTGGCCGGGGCTGGGAGCAGCCTGGGACAGTGGGAGGTGTCCCTGCCATGGCAGGGGTGGCACTGGATGGGCTTTAATGTCCCTCCCAACCCAAACCATTCTGGAATCATCTGAGAACATCAGGGAGAGGGAGGAAGAGCAGAGCCACAAGTGGGAAGGAAAGAGACACCCTCGATAGTGTGAGATTATTTGTTTTGCAGAAAAGAAAATTCGTTCTGCATTTTAAGGAGCAACATTGCAGGTTTCATTCATCGGGTCCCGTTTCTAAAAGCTCCTGGTCCCTCACAAAGCCCCTGAACCCCTGAGAGGCTCTTTTCAAATTCACCTCGAGCCTGGGGGAGGAAAGAGAAGTTTCACCTTCCCAGTGTGCCTGAGGTTGTTGTGTGATTAAGGTGAGACGAGCGTTGGGAAGCAGAGCCCATGGCCAGAGACCCCCCTGCCCAGGAGCCCTCGGAGCCAGGAGGGAACGGCAGCACTGGGATTCCATGGAGTCAGTCCAGCTGGAAAAGCTCCCTGAGATCATCGGCTCCAACCATCAACCCAGCCCTAAACCCCGGCCCCGAGCACATCTGCAGGGGATTTTTGGGCACTTCCAGGGACAGTGGCTCTACCACTTCCCTGGGCTCCCCAGGGCACAGCTGAGCCACCCAGGCAGGGACTGTGGAGCCCTGGGGCAGCCTCTCCTCAGGAGTTGTCCCTGTTCCCAGTGGGTCCGATCTCCTGGGGCTGGGGGACTCTGGGGGGCTCTGAGTCTCCCCAGAAATCTCCAGGGTGGGTGGGTCTGGCACTCCTCTCTCCCTGCTCAGCTCCCTGGGGACATCGTAGCTGCTGCTCCAGGTGCTTTTCCAGCTTCTCTTCCCCCTCCGCTCCTCTGCAGCTTTTTTGCAGCCTCCCCCACCTGCTCCTCTCCACATCGTTTCACTCACAGCCCCCGGGGGGTTTCACCCAGCACCCCCCTGGCCACTGACCCGCGGCCTCCCTGGAACGCCACATCGAGGGCTCGGGTGCCCAGGGAGAAGGAAGAGCTGTGGAATAACCCGGAGAGCCGGGCGACGCTGGCTCTGTTTGCACACGGCAGAAATCAGCCAGGAGCCTGCGTGTCCGGAGCACACGTGTGTGCACAGCCCTCTGCAAATGAAGAGCAGGAAACAAAAACTTCATCCATTAACATAATGACAGGTATTTCCCTGTTCTTAGGCCAGGCCGGGCCGAGCAAAACACTTAAGCACATGATTAATTTGAAGTCTAAGAGACTTAAGCACATGCTTAAGTGTTCTGCAGCCCCGGACCTAACGACGGAAGTTTCCACCGAGCGATCCCCGCTCCCGACGTGTTCCAGCGGTGCTCAGATGTATGGATTAAGGGTGCCATAAACAGTTGAGATATTCTGTTTAAACAATCATTTGTTGACAAGACTATTCTAAGCCCATCGAATCCCTGAGTGATAGATGTATGTTGTCTCTGCGAGCCTCACGCTGGATCAGCCATTGATTTTCGCCAGCCTGGATGCTGAGGTAACCTTTACCTGGGAGCTCGGGCCGGGAGCCGGGGCTGCGCGCTCAGCGCTCGCTGTTTGCACGGCCGGGCTCGGCTTTGTGTCCGTGCCCGCGGCTCGGGGCTGCCCCGGAGCGCTGCGGGGGCCGGCAGCTCGGAGCGCCTCTGCCTGAGCTCGGTGCCCACCGCACAGCCCGGCCATGCCTGCGAGCTGCTCCCCGCGTCCCCAGAGCTTTTCCCAGGGGCTCCCTCCCTCCCAAACCGCGGCTCAGGGTGGTTTCTCCTCCTCCTCTCCTGGATCCCTCTCCCCGCTCTCCAGCCGCTGCAGGAGATGTTTCTCTCCAGAGCCCCACAGGTGCCCCGCTGGCTCCGTCCCCGTGGGTCGGGACACCCTTCTCGGAGATCTGTTTTAATCACATTTATACACTGTAACCAGGGGAAGGAATCTATTGACAGTCTGTCTTCACATTTCTGTCAATTCTTCCGGAGACATCATTAAATCCAAGAGTGGATCTTAATTTAACGTGTTAGCTAACGGGTTATTTAATTAGTTTTCAATAACCCCCAAAAAAGTGGGGGGTGGGGGAATGGGCTGAGGATTAAGGAGAGAAGAAGCCCAGCGAACCGGAGAGCAGGACGATGAACGCATCCTGGTTTCCCGGATCTGCAGAGAAATCGTCTCCTCAGCCCCCTCGCCCCTTCTCTCGCACAAGAAAGAGCCCTGTTGCGTTTTCCCCCTCTCCCCACTGTGTTCAATAATAAATGAAAATGGTAAAAAGCAATTCATACACAGGCTAAGCGTCTGGATTTATTATCAAGACAATTACACCGAGGAGAATTCCCGGAAAATTACTCTTCGAAGTCTTTCTCTGGCACCCCCTCCTAGTTTGGATAAATACAGCAGCAATTACTGCTGCGGGAGGGAGGGAGGAGGCCGCGGCCACAGGGGTGCCAGCACCTCGTGCCCCAGCCAGGCTGGCTCTGGGCTGGCACCTGCCGCGGGGGTGGCTTTGTGGGGGCAGGGGACAGGGTTTGGTGGCAGGGGAGGTTCGGGGACGATGGGTGCGCGTTTCCCTCGGGCGGGTCCGGGCGGTGGCAGCGGCTGCGGCGGCTCCGCGGGTGCGGAACGGCCCCGGCCGGGTCTGAGACACCCGGGATGGTTTCGGTGCCCAGCGCTCCGTGCCCCGAGCAGGCCCGGGTGTCCCGACCTGCAGCGACCCCCTGCCCGTCCCCCAGGGCAGCCGCTTGCTCTGGCTGGGGGTTGCCAGGTCCCTGCCTTGTCCCTGCCCGTCCCCGCTGATCGCTGCAGTTTCTGTTTCCCCTCAATCCATCGCTGTCTCGTCTCTATCCCCGCCTTGTCCCCTTCTCTTCGCTGCCTCGTCATCCTCCCCGCATCATTTCCCATTTCCCTCATCCCCTCCCTGCCTTGTCACCATCCCCGCCTCGTCCCCTTCCCTGTCTCCGCTCCCATTTTCCCTCACCCCCATCAGCGCCTGTCCCTGCCCCTGTGCGTCCCCATTCCCGCTCCAGTTCCCATTTTCCCTCACCCCAGCCCTTCCTGCCCCGCCGCCGCCTCCCACGGCTCTTCCCGCAGTTCGGGCCGGTCCCGCAGCCCCGGTACCCGGTACCTGTTGCGGGGCTGAGCCGCCGGCGCCGGGGGGGCCGGGCCCGCTCCCCTCCCCTCCGTAGATCGCCCAAGGCCCGGCCTTCCCTCTGCCCTCGGGAGCGGGGGAAAAGTGTCCAAAGCCGGGGTCTTGGCGAAAAAGCAGAGACGGCTTCTCCCGAGCCCCGTGAAGGAGCCTGAAGAGACAGGAAATTACCTGCGGGAAACAGAGAAACAGAAGAAAAAAATATTTTAAATGTAGAATATATTTTAAAAATCGCATTTATATAAAATAAATCCTCTCTCTTTCTGTATATAAATATACTCTAGATTATCCATGCTGTGGATAAAATAACTGCAGCTGCCTCGCGTGCTGTCGGGGCACGGGGGGATGCGGCGCGGCAGAAAGCGCCCGGTTCCTCCGGTTCCCTCGAGGTTTCACCGGCCCCGGCCCCGCCCCGCTCCTGCCCCCAATCCCCCGAAGCCTCGGAGAGCTTTTGGGGGGCTCAGAGACGCGGGTTTGAAGGTCCCCAAAATGTAGAAGGAGCAAAAAGTGGCAGAAGGCAGCGCAGGGGGAACAAGGGCATTTCGGGGCTCTGGGGACACCCGCGGGCCCCTCCCGCAGAGCAGGGACAGCCTCGTCGCTCGTGTCCCCCTGTGGGACATCCACACCCCAACCCGGCTCGGGGATGGCCGGGCCTGACCTGGGAAAGGCGGAGAGACAGCAGGAGGGAGGGGAAAAATTAGGGAAAAAAATTAAAATAAAAATTCGATTGTATAATTTTTATATCTCTCAGCTGAGCGAAATCCCGGGGATTTTTCCACGCTTTTCCCCCGAAAGCTCCGGCGGGGTCGAGCCCTCTCCGCGCCGCTGCCAGGGTGTAAAGTTCAGTGCTGCTCTGCGGGGAACTTTTGAAAACAAATTGCGGCTGAAAGAGGCTCCCGGAGACTCCCGGTGGTGCTGGCGGGGCGGGGGCCGCGGGGGGGACCCGGGCCCCGCTCCCCGGCCGAGGTGGGTGCGGAACCCCGGGGGCGCCCGGCCCCGGCCCGGGATGCGCCGCAGCTCCGCGGGGCCGCTCCGTTCGGGGAAATCCTGCGGGGGTGACATCGAAAAGAGCAGCGGCCCGGCCTCAACCTGCCCCCCCGAGGAGGGATGGGATGGAAACCCCCCCGG
>VYZT01033725.1:21681-32460 GCA_013400735.1 Pomatostomus ruficeps | reverse complement strand
GGCACTGATGGGCAGTGATGAGCAGGGATGAGCGGTGACGGGCAGTGATTGGGCAGCGTTAGGGCAGCAATAGGGCAGCGTTGGGGCACACGGAGCTGCCCTGTCCCGCTCCCGGGCTGGGCAGTGCCATCCCCGCAGCTCCCGGTGCTGCACATCCCGTCCCGTCCCCCCCCTCCCCGGGCAGCACATGGATCGCTCCAGGCCGCGTGCGCGGGGCGGCCGGACGAGCCCATCGCGCGGGGCGGGGGGGAGCCAGGGCCGGTCCATGGGCGGGGGAGGCCGGGCTGTACCACTGCCATCCGCAGGGGGGCGCCAGCGCGGCGGGGACGGCCCAGAGCGGGGGGGGCGGAACAAACCATTCCCGGCTGCGGGGGGGCCGGGCGGGACCAGCGCTCCCAAAATAGGGGGGCTGGGCTGCGACCCCTCCTCACCCTCAGCCTGGGAGGGGCCGGTGTCACCCTGGCCCAGGGTGGTGACGGGGACACACCTGGGGGGCCACGCCGAGCAGTAGAATGGGGTTTTGTCCCTGCAGCTGTCACAGAATTCCAGAGCGGTTTGGATTAGAAGGGATCTTAAAGCCCATCCGGTGCCACCCCTGCCATGGCAGGGACACCTCCCACTGTCCCAGGCTGCTCCCAGCCCCGGCCAGCCTGGCCTTGGCCACCGCCAGGGATCCAGGGGCAGCCACAGCTGCTCTGGCCACCCTGGGCCAGGGCCTCCCCACCCTCACACCCAACAATTCCTGCCCAATATCCCGTCCATCGCTGCCCTCTGGCACTGGGAAGCCATTCCCTGGGTCCTGTCCCTCCAGCCCTTGTCCCCAGTCCCTCTCCAGCTCTCCTGGAGCCCCTTTAGGCCCTGCAAGGGGCTCCGAGCTCTCCCTGGAGCCTTCTCCTCTCCAGGGGAGCACCCCCAGCTCTCCCAGGCTGGCTCTGGAGCAGAGGGGCTCCAGCCCTGGAGCAGCTCCGGGGCCTCCTCTGGCCTGGCTCCAGCAGCTCCACGTCCTCCTGCTGTTGTTGCCAGGGCTGGGGCAGCTCTGCAGGTGGGGTCTCAGCTGAGTGGGGCAGAAGGGCAGAATCCCCCCCTCCCCTGCTGCCCACGCTGGGGGCTCAGCCCAGCCCAGGGGGGTTTCTGGGGGTCAGTGCCCATGGCCAGGGCAGGCTGAGCCTCTCACCCACCAACACCCCCAAGTCCTTCTCCCCAGGGCTCTCCCTGAGTTCATCTCCCAGTCTGTGCTTGGGGCTGGGATTGCCCAGGCCCTGCTTGGTGTGTGGGCGCCAGGCTGGGCACCTGCCCCCGTGCTGGCTCTGTGCTGGGTGGGATTTGGGATCACATCGGAGCCGGGCTGTGACAGGGGCTGATCGAGGGCCGTGAACTGCCTGGAGAGCCTGGGGACCGCCTGGAGTGAGGCCTCACCCCTTGGAGGGGCTCCTGTCTGGATCTCCCTCCTGCCCTGCACTGCTGGAGCTCAGGGATCGCCCGGAGCAGCCGATGTCCCTGTGCAGGTCACCCTGGAGACACCAGCTGTGCCCTGAGGATTACAGACTGCGCTGGTCTCCGTGCCCCGCAGAGGAAGAAGTCCAGCAGCGCTCTGAGAACTGGCTCGGCCAAGCTTCCCATCTCACACCTGATAAATGCACCCGGGACCAGATTTAATCAGGAAATGCCTGAAACTCTTGGGTTTTTCCCCCCATTGCTTTTTCCCATCTCTCCAGCATATTTTCTGTGGCTGATGATGGCTCTGGGCCCTCTCTGGACACGTCTCTGCTGGGACCAGCTCAGGACCAACACACACTCCGACCAAAGACGTGCCATTGACGCCAAACTTGTCCATTGTCCCTGCTCAGAGTTCCAGCTCCGGGAGCAGCTGGAGGAGGAACGGGCTGGGCGGAATCCCTGGTGCCAACGGAAGTCCTCACTGATCCTTTCCTGCGTGAAGGGACGAGGACAGAGTGGAACACACGGAACCCTCAGCCACGAGCGTCACAGCGATGCCACCCTGGACTCCCACCACAGACTCCTTGTCCAGCATTACCTCGTTCTCACAGAATGGTGAATCCTGGAATATCCTGAGCTGGGAGGGACCCAGAGGGATCATCAGTCCAGACCCCCCAACAGTCTCACCCGGGCATCCCTGGCAGCGCTGTCCAAACGCTCCTGCAGCTCTGGCAGCCTCGGGGCCGGGACCATTCCCTGGGGAGCCTGGGCAGTGCCCAGCAGCCTCGGAGGGACGAACCTTTCCCCGATGTCTGATCCAACACCAGCCCCCCTGCAGTTGTGACACAAATCAACCCAAACTCCACTTTCCCCCCCCAGATTCCGTAGCTGGGGCTCTCACACCAACGCTGAGCACGAGCAAGTCCCGCTGACTCCAAGGAAAACTTATTTCAGGGGATGGAGGTTTCCAGCCGCACCCGCAGCTCATCCCCTCCGCGCTGCCGTCCCTCCGGGCGCTGCCGGCTGCTGCCTGACTCCGGCACTTCATTAGCACCAATTTGCTCTCGTCTCGCTAAGTGGCGGTGACTCGGGAGAGCAGCGAGCAGAACCCAGCAGCCGCCAGCGCTCCCAGGGCTGCCGTGCCCGGCCCTGCCTCGCACCGGCCGCCGCTCCGGGCCCGGGCAGCAGCTCCCGATGGCCGCGGTCCCACTGGAAGGATAAAAGCGGCCGTCCCGGTCTAACAAAAGGACTGGAAAGGGAGGAAATAGGACAAATGGGGGAGCGACTTCCCAGCAGAGCCATGAGCTGATCCCGGCTCCCCTGGGAGATGGGGAGAGCAGAGCGGGGCACCAGGTCTGCCGCTGCAAAGGTGACTGGAACAGCAAGTGGAAAATGAAACCTCCGCTGAAAGGAGTTGCTGTTAAACTCACCTTTTTCAGTCGTGTGAAACTGTCTCAGTGTCCCTGAGAGGGGCCTGGGGGCTGCCACCAGGGCCCGAACAGCTCAGCTGGAAAGGACAAGAATAAACCAGGGCAGATGTGGAGGGATGGGGCCAAGCACGGCCCCAGCAGCCGCAGCTCCTTTGTGTCCCCTCAGCCTCAGCCCAGACAAACTCGGCTGCTCCAGGGCTGGGAAAGCTGGAAATGCCACCCAGGGAAGAACAGGCCAAGCCTGAGACATGCGGGAGAGGGAATGAGATGTCCTGGGGGGCTCTTCTGAGTGTTGGGGCGGCTCTGATGATCCCAAACCGGGAGGAGATGGGATCCCCACCTGGGGAAGGACCCTCATCACCCGAGCAGAGGACGGAGGGGTTGAGCTTCCCTTTCCAGTCCCAACCCCTGGGAGCCCCGGGGCTGTGGGGATGTGTGAGGTGGTTGGTGTGGGTGGCTGGTGGAGCCTGGCAGCCCCAGCCGGGTTGATCAGAGCTGGGATGAGCCACGGGAACCCTCGGCGCGGGAAGCGCAGGGAAGGGAAGCGCAGGCGGCAGCGCTTTGTCTCATCTCATCTCATCTCATCTCCTCATTTGCGGCGTTCAGAGAAAGATTTAATTTGCCGGGCTCGGGGAAGCGGCTCCCCCTGCAGCGCTGGCTGCATACCAATGACCAGGGGCTCTCCTCGTCCTCCGCGGGCTGCCGGGGACAGCGGGGGAAGCCTGGCCCCACCGGGTGGGGACACGCGACATGGGGACACATGTGGGGCTGGCAGCTCGGGCTGGGCTGTGTCATCCCCACCTGGCAGAGCTGGGGGGCTCTGCAGTCCCATCACAGCTCCTGACCCCTCGCTCAGACCCTGAACGGCCTCTGGTCTCTCTCCTTCACTACCGAGTGGCTCAGATGCGGTGGGACCACGGTGCCCAAAATTCCCCACAAGTTTTGGAGCCCACAAGGTGGGTTTTTTTTATCATGGGCTGCTGAAATCTGGGGGATCCCGGGAACGGGCACTGCCGGGCAGGCTCTGCTCCACTCATTCTGTGGCTGACACCACATCCCCTTTGCCCGTGTGCTCATCTGTGTTTGGAACCAAATGGGGTTTCAGTGGAAAAAAACAAACAAAAAAAAAGGCAAAAAGAAAGTCGAGGTTTGTTTTTTGAGCACTTTTCCTTTGTTCTGTGCTGCCACCTGTCCTGTCAGTATTGTGTCCTCCTGGCTGCAGAAGATCTGAATTTCTCCCTTTTTGTGACAAAGATCTGAATTCCTCCCTTTATGTGACAAATCTCTTTGGGCTCTATTCCTGCAGTGCAAAGAGAAGCCAAACCAACCTCTCACAGCTGCCCCAGCAGCCCGGCCAGCCCCGCTGTGGCCCAAAGGATTTCTGGTTTGGAGATAAAGCTCCCTGATCCCCGCTCCAGGCTCTGCTCCAGCTTTGGGGGAGCAGCTGCCGTGGGGCTCTTTCAGACCCTGTGTGAGGTGCTGGGCTCAGCCCTGCTTGCCCAGAACCTTCCAGAACAGCGGCGTGGGGGCTGAACCAGGAACACCCAGCTCCCTCCTCAGGGAAAGGGAGGGACATCCCAGAACCGTGGAATTGCTGAGGCTGGAAAAGACCTCTTAGATCAAGCTCAGCCATGGACACAGCACCACTCCCACGTTCCCCACTAAACCACGTCCCCCGGTGCCACATTCACACAGTTTTTGAGCACTCCCAGGGATGGTGACTCCACCATTTCCCTGGGCACCCTGTGCCAGGGCTGGACAACCTTTCCCATCAAGAAATTTTCCCAAGATCCCATCTAAACCTCCCCCGGTGCAACTTGGGGTCATTTCCTCCTGTCCTGTCGTTTGTTACTTGGGAGAAGAGACCGACCCTCAGCTGGCTGCTGCGTCCTTCCAGATCCCTCTGCCCCTTCAAGGAGAGGGGAAACTGAGGCTGTCCAGGGGCTGGACCCGTCCTGGAGGCACGGAGAGCAGCCAGCTCTGCTCGGGGCATTTCCCACGCCGAGCCCACCCCAGGGAATCCTGTCCCCACCTGGCCACCCACATCCAGGCTCCCCCACTCCACCTCCCTCTGAGCCCATCAATGCTCCTCCGTCCCCTTCCACCCCCGGGAGATGCTTTGACAAGGAGAAAAAGAGAGAAACTGGCGGCTTTGGTGCTGTTTTTCTCCCCCCTAACCTTGCTTACAGCCGGCGTGCTGCCTCTGAAAGCCCCTGGCTGCCTTTTGTGATTCCAACAAATCACCAGCACTTAAGCAAAGTGGGCAGAAAATTACAGGTTGTGTTGCAAGTGAATGGAGAGGGAGAGCACGCTGGGGCCGAAAAGCAGAGGTTTGCGGGGATAATAGAGAAAGCAGGGCCAGGCGGGCTGCGGAAGCCTGCGAAGCCATCAGGTATTAGTTAAATGCTTCGCGGAGTTCACGCTGCGAGGCATAATCGCAGCTCCCGAGCAGCAGCCATTTGATTGTCTCTATTATGGCCCCTCTGAAATGATTTGGGAGATGTTGCGCTCGGAGCTGTCAAGGTTAAGTCAAGGAAAACGCGCTCCCCCTGACACGGGGCTCCCGGGAGGCAGAAACTCCCGGCAGGACCCTTCGTGGGCCGGGATGCCTCTGCTGCTGGAGCTCTTTCCTCCTGCTCTCCCTGCCCCAGGTTCCTCCTCGGCTTCGCTCCCCGGCTCGGAGCTGCCCGAGGGGTGGGACATTGTTTGGATCTCGTGCCTGGTGTGCAGAAGGATCCGCGCTGTCACCCCGTCCCGCTGCGCCTGGCGTCCCCTCCTTGTCACTTCTGGGCTCCTCGCTTGGGTTTGGAGGGTGTGAAATGAGCTGGGGAGAGGTGGAGGGAGGAGAAAATCCCCTTTGTGGGTGAGCCCAACCCCTTCTTGGCCAACAGAGCATCCCCCGACCATGGGAGACCTCAGTCCATCCCTCCCATGGCCGCTCCTGGCACTGCCAGGCTCCTCTGTGCCCCAGAAGGGGCAGGGCCAGCCCAGGAGGAATAAATCCTGTCCTTCGGGGTGGAAATGTCCCCATGCCCACGGCCCACAGCCCAGCCCAGAGAGCCGGGAAGGACAGGATGGAAAAACATCATAAAGCCAAGGCTGTGTTGTTTGGATGGTAGGACTTGGGGAAAAAAGGGGGGATTTTGAAGCACAAAGAAATCCCCTCGCCCATGGCTGGTGTGGGTGGGAGTCAGCGCCGTGCCCCTGGCTGCTCCTCAGCCCTGGCTGCCTGCGGGGACCTGGGGACGGCCACCGCCAGCCTGCCTGGGAAAGCAGCGCCCAGGGGATGGGGAATGGGAAAAAGATCCTCCGTGGAGGGGTTGATGGCTGCCGTAAATAGATCCGAGCAGCGTCCCCATCGATCGCTGCTGTGCGGAGCTGTAATTAGATTGAGCTGGGGGAGAGGGGTGTTGGGCTGCGTCAGCAGAAAGGGAAATTAATAAATAAACAAACGAGCACAGGAAATGTGGGATGCGGCCGCCGGCGGCAGCGCAGGCCAAAAATAACCCCAAAATGCCAGGGGGCTCGTGGTGAGGAACAGGATGTCACCTGAGCCTGAGCGGTGGCACCGGTTCCGCTGCAGGAGCCCAGTGCGGCCAGCAAGGCCCTGCTGGTTTGTGTTCCCCTCGGAGCCCGGAGTCGTTAATGGGAGCCTGGGCTGAAATAATCACCCTAAAAACGGGATGGGGCTTGGATTCTGGGGTTGGAAAACCGAAACGCTGGATCTCGGGCTGGCTGTGCAGCACAGGGTGGGAAGGGGAGCCGGCAGGCAGGAGAGCACCAAGATGGGCTGGGTCACCAGGGTGACAGCTGGGTCACATCCACAGCTCCCAGGGGGACATGGGAGCCATTCCAGGAGCCATCCTGCAGAGCAGAACTCTGGGGGTGGAGGGTGAGGAGCCCACCATGGCCACAGGAGGAGCTGAGCATGCCGGGGTGCTGGGAGGGTGTGGGGAGGGTGGGCGAGGGGCACAAGCGCGGGAGGAATTTTTCTGTTGGTTGTTTGGCTTGGGGGGAAGTTTGGGGGGGGTCTTTTTTTAAATTCATGTCTGGGGGTAAAGAAAAAAAAGTCAAATTTTCTATAAAGGCTTTTTTTGTTTGTTCTTTTTGCAAGCATCTGATGGTCATAGGGTAGGTTTCCACATTCTCTGCTGGCTGTTTGAGTAAGGTACCCCTGGGACAGGGTCCCCTGGCCTCACTCGGAGTGTCCCTTTGTCCCTAAGGATGGTGGTGTGCAGCCAAACCTGCCTGGGGGGAAGGGGAGGGGATCATTCTCCACTGGCTTGGCCAGGGATGGATGGCTGATTTGGACTGAGAGCGGTCGGTTGTGTCCAGCTCGGTGCCTCCCGTCCCCTGCCCAGTGGGAGCAGAACTGGTGGCTCCCAGTGGGGACAGGGCCAGGACGGAGCCCAGCAGCTGGGACACCGACCTAAAGCTGCTGGATCGATTGTGAGCCTCAGAGAGCTCCAGCTGTCCCCACTCGGGGTGGAAGGGGTGGATCTGTTCCTGCTCGCCTGGCTGGAGGGGATGTGAGGAGGGCTGGTAGCCCTTAGGAGCTGCAGCAGGAGGAGCTCGCTTGTTTTCAGTGAGGAAGAAATGACTCCAAACACCCTCCCAAACTGCTCACTGCCCGCCCCATGGCTGTGGGGCTGTGTGCAGAGAGCAGGAAGGCGTTCAGCCCCAGGACAATACCTGTCCCAGCCCTAGGGGAATACCAGCCCCAGGGCAATACCTGTCCCAGCCCCAGGGCAATCCCTGTCCCAGCCCCAGGACAATACCTGTCTCAGCCCGCCCCATCCCTGCAGCATTGCAGCCTTGGCTTGTCCCCTCCAAGCTCTGCACTTGGAGCTCAGAACTCGCTCTGACCCTTCCAGGCCAAAGAGGCTCCTGCGAGTGCCTGAGAGCAGCGAGCTGAGATCTGCCACCCCAACAGCAAATGTCCCAAGGGACCTGTGCCCTCCCTGCAAAATCCTTCAGAAAACCTGAACCAAGAAACCCCAGAGGCTGAAAATGGCTGCTGGCCCGGGCAGGAGCAGGGCTTCCTTTGGGAGGTCTTCAGCCCACGGTTCGCTCACTCTCTTGAGGAGGAAATGCTTTGTCCCCACCTATGCAGGGTCAGGTCCCTGCCCTGCCTTGCCCCGGGCAGCTCAGGTTCCTGCAGTTCCGTGTCTGGCTGAGTCCTGAGCAGCCAAGGCCCTGAGCACCCACACCAAACCTCGACAGCTTCAGGGTCGGCCCTGCTGTGAGCAGGGGCTGGATCAGCCACCTCCACCATTCCACAGTTTTCTAGGAAAATATCATAGCAAGGTCCCCTTGTCCCACCTCTTCCACCAAGAGTGTGCTTGATATCCCCACAGTTAAAATTCATATATTTATTTATCCTTCACTTCCCCCTCTGCCCTCATGCAGCATGGTGGGGTCAGGGGGGCTTTCCTGGCCCTCGCTGTCCTTCCCCACGTGACAGCCCCTCTGTCCCGACCTTTGGTCACCCCAAACCTGGGGGGAGGCTTTTAATTTGGTGCTGACAAATGTGCCAGAGGATCCGGCAGCAAAGGCTCACAGGGGAGGCAGAATTTCCTGGAGCCTCCAGTGGTTCAGGCAGGAAAAGCCCTTTCCAGAGCAGGTGGATCCACGGTGGATCCTCCCAAGCTGCTGCTGTGGGACGCGGAGGCTGCAGAGTGACCTTTCCGTAATGTCCCTGTCCCCGGCTCCTCCTTGCATTCCTGAGCTGGCAGCTGGGTGTGGTGGCCAAGGGACACCAGTGCCCTGAGATCCACAGAGGCGTGAGGAGGCGAGTGGGACCATGCTGAGGGAGGCCAATGGATAACCCCCAAAATTCAGGGATGGATTCCAACAGCTATGGGAGCACAGCAGTCCAGGGCTGTCCTCAGTCTCGAGTCCCGGGGTCAGCTGGAGATGCTGAGACTTGTCCTGGGCTTCTCCCAGGCTTTTGTCACACTGGTGTCACCAGAGGCCATTGTCCCAGCTCAGCAGGGAGGAAGAGGAGGGAGCGGTGGGACAAGAGGTTCCTGGAGGGAAGGGCCTGGATACCGGGAGGCAGCCGGGCAGCCTGCAAGCGGGGCAGGTTAATTGGGGGAACCCCAATTAACGGCGCTGTTCTCTCTTTTGATCATCCCCAGCCTGCAAGCGCAAGGAGCAGGAGCAGCAGAAGGACCGGAGCCTGCAGCCCAAGAAGCAGCGCTTGGTCTTCACGGACCTGCAGCGCCGCACCCTGATCGCCATCTTCAAGGAGAACAAGCGTCCCTCCAAAGAAATGCAGATCACCATCTCCCAGCAGCTGGGCCTGGAGCTCACCACCGTCAGCAACTTCTTCATGAACGCCCGCCGGCGCTGCATGAACCGCTGGCAGGAGGAGCCAGGCGCCAACCCCGGGGTCCCCTCGTCCTCTACAAGCACTTTCTCCAAAGCATGATGTCCCCCCGCCCGCCCCGCCCCTTCCTGGACATCCCCCTCATGACAAAGCCAACCCCAGACTCACACGCGTGGCCTGGCCGGGCTGGGTGCTCTTGGGGTGGGTCCAGCAGCCTCCTGAACCCTCAGCCGGGTGTCACCCATGGCCACGGGCCTCGGGCCACCTCCTGCTGCCACCTCCTGCTGCCGCCTCCTGCTGCCGCGTCCGGCCAGCTCGTGGAGCAGGGACAGGGTTTGTGACCAGTTCCTCCTCCAGAGGAAACCCGTGTGGAGCAAGGAGTGACATGGGATGGAGGGAGGGAGCGAGGCTCTGCTGGGAAGGAGCATCCCTGGTCCATGAGGATCCCAGAGCCCTGTCCTCACCTGCCCACAGAGGTTTTTGGGGAGAGGGGCCTGTCCTGACCTCTTGGCCAGCGCTGGTCTCTGTCACAGCCATCCTTACGGCTCCCAGGGGAGGGGTAAAGCTGGGGGTGACACCAGAGGTGGCATCAGGGGCTGGGCTCTGGCACAGCCCCACTGAACCAGGGCTGATCCCGCCGTGGTTCAAGGGGGGCTGAGCAGGGGAAGTGCTCCCGGCGTGCCTGGAGGGCTCCCAGGTCTCTGACTGCTGGAGGTTCTCCCCAGCTGAGGTGCTTGGGTTCCCCAAGGCCGCCACACCCTCTGTGCCATCACCTCATGGCATTTCTGTCCCTCGAGGGTGTTGGGAACCTGGCTGAGGACATTCCTGTGCCCCCATTTCCCCTTGGGCATCTTCCTCTGCCCCCCCGGACACTCCCAGGAGCACCCAGGCCCCTCCTGCCCCCACAGCCCCCGACCCACGAGAGCGCCCCAGTCCCAGGTCCCTCCCGGAGAAGCTCCAGGGCGAAGGAGTCCCCTCCTGCCTCCACGGACCCGAGCACCCCCGTCCCGCGGGGACCCCAGCTGCTCCGCGCCGCCCGGCGCCCCAGCAGCTCCGAGAAGCACATTTTAGCCACAGAAATCGGGTATTTAAAAATAACAATTGTTCCAAAGGAGACTGGAGGAGAGACTTGGAGCGAAGGATCTGATCGTTGCTGGTGACTGGCTCCACCTTCCACCTCTGGATTTCTGGTTCACTTTTCGGCCGAGGAACGGACACAGACAAAGCGGATTTGTTGGCTTTGCCTCTCGCCCCATCCACCCCTCGACACGCACTCTTGCCCCCTCCCATGCCCCCTCTTCATCTCTGTTACCAAAGAAATTACAAAACCAAAAACCCAACAACAGCAACAACAACCAAAAACAATTCCCTCCTGGGAACCGACGTCGATGCACGGTGGGAAAAGAAAAATCCGAGGGATCTGGTGGCGAAATCCAGCCCTGGGTGTGAGAAGGGGGAAAACTCCCCGACGAGATTGAAAGGGGAAAAAAACCAACTCCCCCCCCCCAAAAAAAGGAATAACAACAGAAACCACAACCAAACAAGCTCAACAGAGACCGGCAACTTACCAAAAAGACACCA
>VYZT01033725.1:4886-21650 GCA_013400735.1 Pomatostomus ruficeps | reverse complement strand
AAAACCCAGTTTTTTTTTTTTTTTTTTTGTGCCAATTAACAACCTGCCTTAAACGCGGATTTCTGGAGCAATGGTACTTAGCTTCAAAGGGATCGTTTCCTCCGAGCTCTCGATGGTGACTTGTGCCATATAAAAAAGCAATCACGAGGCCAAACCCTTACAATCAGCCCTCTCCCAGCCCCCCGAGGGCTCCTTGCCAGCCCGGGAGGAGCAGGAGGTGCCGCTGGGGACAGGGAAGGGCTGGGAGAGGCTTGGGGATGAAGGGGGAGGCAAGGTCCCCTTCTTCTCCCACCAGTTGGGGAAAAAAAAAAAAAAAATCCTCCAAAACCAACCATCAACCAAAAAAAAAAAAAAGGGACACTCTTGAATTTATGCGGGTAAAAAGTACCATCTGTGTTCTAGCGCTATGGTTTCTTCGATTCACTTTACTTTGAGAGTGATCAGTTGTGTCACAGGAAGGCACCTTGTTGAAAAGAAGGAAAAAAAGAAAAAGAAAAGGAAAGGGTATGTGTTCACCAAAAAAAAAAATCCAAAACCAAAAAAAATCCAAAACCAAAAAAAAAAGCACCCCAGATAAAAGAGGAAAGAAAGGACAAAGGAATGAAGAGAGAGAGAAAAAACCCCTGCACACGAAGCCCTGAGCGGGCAGGGTCCGAGGACGTCTTGAACCAAAGAGCTCCTGGGGTAGGTGGGCGGTGAGGGGCTGGGGGTGTCAGCCTGGAGCCGGTCACACCGAACGGAACCAAAGCCTTGCTGGAGAGAGGGCGGGAGAGGGGTGGAGAGCGGGAGGAGCGGGAAGGGGCCGGTGCTCAGCGCGTTTTGCCAGCCAGAACCCAAAACCCAATGGGAATCTCATCCCCCCCCAGGACCCCGCTCCCCGCCACTGATTTTTTTCCCCTGATGTTGTTTCTTCGTCTTGTCGTGACGTGGTGACGATGGTGGTGCATTCCTGAACCCCATCGAGTAGTATTCAAGGGCTGAAAAGCCAGGAAGGGGGCCTTGGTTTGGGAAGTGAAAAACACAACAGGAAAAAAAAAAAAAGGGAAAAAAAGGAAAAGAAAGAAAAATTTAAAAAAAAAAAGAAAAGAAAAAAAAAAGAGTAAATGCCACAGGCCCTCAAGGATGCAAAGACATTTCTAGTGAGAACCCGAGACTAAAGGCTACCTCACTTGAGTTTTCAATTTTTGTGATTTGAAAATCACGTCTGATACCAAAGATTTTGTTGCCTTGTCTGGTCTGTGCTGGAAACGCCACTTTCCCTGCTCCCCACGGCCGAGAGCCCCCGGCCACTCCCAGCCCCAGCCCCGGCCCTGTCGAGTCCGCAGAGAGCGAGGGAGGAGGCGAGCGAGCGACTCCGGGATGGCAGCGTGGTAGATGAGTGCCTTTTTCTTGTACCAAAGGTGTGTGGCCATTTCTGTGCTCCTCTGCTTGGATCCTAAACACTCCCTGATACCTCAGCTCTCCCCGGGACGGGTTCCCACAGCTCCAGAGTCTCTGGGGTTGGGATGAAGGAAAGAAACCCAACCCTTGTCTGAATTGAAGAGCGAACATCCCCCTGGCTGAGGGAAGGGTGCTGGTTCCTCGGCATGGCCCCTCTCAGATGTCCCTGTGTCCCCAGGGTCCCTCCATCCAGCCCCTCCTGCCCCAGGAGCGCAGAGCTGGAGTCCAGGGCAAGGCTTTGCTCCCTGTCCTTCCCCAGCCTGGCACCTGCAGCAGCCACGAGGTGACAGAGTTTTCTCATGAGGTGACAGAGTTTTCTCACGAGGTGACAGAGTTTTCTCATGAGGTGACAGAGTGAGGTTCTTCGCAAGGTGACAAAATGAGTTTCCTCGTGGGGAGACAGAGGCAGTTTCCTCACAAGGTGACAAAATGAGGTTCCTCATGAGGAGACAGTGAGGATCCTCCTGAGGTGACAGAATGAGGTTCCTCGCAGGGTGACAGAGGGAGGTTCCTCACGGGGTGACCAAGTGAGTTCCCTCACCGTGTTTTTGCTTCGCTCAGCTCAGATTTGGGCTCCCGTTCCCACTTTCGGTAGCCCACCTCGTGGCGTTCCTGTTTGGGATGACGGAGGCAGGAGCGGTGGAAGCCTCACCCTGGGCTTTCTCCAAACCCTTCCAGTCAGGAACAGGCTGGAGCTGGGAATCCTTCCAGCAGGAGCCGTTTCCAGCTCCCCAGAGGGGCGTTTTTGGCTCCTGTGCAGCCAGGGCTGCTCCGTTCTGCCCCTTGGCTTTAGCAAAGGGCAGCAGGAGGAGCTGCCAGAGACGCTCTTCCCCAGCATCTCCAGAATTCCCCCGTTCGGGAAACCTTGGGTTGAATTTTACCCGCCCAGTTCAGGCTCCGGCCACGGCGACTCCTTTGAGTTGGACCAAACTTGCCCAGGGCCATCCCTGGTGGGAATCTAGGGGTTGTCCTGGGATTCTTGGGATCCTGGAGGGATCCTTGGGATCCTGGTGGGATTCTCGGGGTTGTCCTGGGATTCCTGGGATCCTGGTGGGATCCTTGGGGTTGTCCTGGGATTCCTGGGATCCTGGTGGGATTCTTGGGGTTGTCCTGGGATTCCTGGGATCCTGGTGGGATTCTTGGGATCCTTGGGGTTGTCCCATGCAGAGGCAGGAGCTGGACTTGGTAATCCTTGGGGGTCCCTCCCTGCCCGGGAGATTCCAGGATCCCGGGATTCCAACGCCCCTGGTGAGAGCAACCCCGTCCTGCTGGGCAGCCCGAGAGGGCCGGTCAGACCCTGTCACCCCCCTGTCCCCCTGTCCCCTCCCAAATATTGCCTTGGCCAGGGCTTGCCCGCCCTCCTGGCCACGCCACCCCCCTGTCCCCTGTCCCCACCTGGCTTGAGATACCAAAGACGTTCTCTATGCAGGAGAAAGCCTTCATTGCCACCCAGCACAGACCTTACAAGCCTTTGACAATGTTCTCTGAAATACCTCAAAATATTTAATGTATAGTTTATGTGATAAAAAAAAAAATTACTTAGCTAGTTTTTGGAATTTGTGACTTGAAGCTTTATACTGTTAAATTATAATTTTGCAGAAGACGGCATGTTCTTATTTCTTTGATGCGTTCAATGGGAGACATATTGAATGTTAAGGAAATGAAAGCTGGATAGTTTCACGATTTAAAAAAAAAAAGAGAGAGAAAGAGAGAGAGAGAAAGAGAGAGAGAAAGATTAAAAAAAAGGACCCTTGGAGTTTACAGATTTCATATTTAAACAAGTCCTTTTAAAAAAAAAAAAGAAAAAAAAAGAAAAACTAATAATGATGACGATACCTTTGCGTTCAGATGTGTTACTTTTCTCTGAGTCATGTCGTACAAGAGTATTTATTATATGTGTTCTGTGTTCAAATGTAATTTAAAGAAGACAAAAAAAAGACAAAAAAAAAAAAAGACAAGATGAGAATTTGATTTATGCATGAAAAAAATATACTCTTTCTTGAAGTAATGTAATAATTATTCGGGGAGGGGTGGTCGGGTGGGAGCGGGAGGGGACAAACTGTGCTTTTTCTGTCCACGAGTTTTTGGTTGATGAAGATTTCTCTGCATGGATCACGGTTCTGTTCCACCTCACAACCACGGCAAAGTCATCGTTCATCCCCTTGGTTTCTTCCTTCGCCTCTTTTCTTCCTTTCCTCCCCCTGAAAATCGCGTGGGAGCCACGGGGGGAGGCGGGGGCTGCTCGGGGGGCACGGCCTGGCCCTGTGCCCAGCAAACAGGGTAAGGGAATCTGGGACACGGGGCCCTGCCGTGCCCGCCCGGCCCTCCTGCCTCCGCCTGGGCCGGCTCCTCGCTCTGCTCTGTGGTTTTTGTTCGTTTGTGAGGTTTTTTGGTGGTTTTTGGGTTTGGTTGTTTTGCTTTATCCAGCTCTGTGGGTCAATCCCAAGCGCAGCCAAGAGGAGGAGAGACAATCAGCCACCACCAGGACCTGAGCTGGCACAGCCACGGGGCTCCTCGAGTGCTCTGAGACAAGGGAAACGGCCCTGGGCACCCCAAAACCCCTCAGGGTGATGCTCCCAAACCCCATCCTCGGGCTGACCCCACAGCCCCGGCCCTGCACAGGAAGAGGCTCCGAAGGCCAAGCTGCATCAGCTGGACCCAGGGATGGGCTGCAGTGACCCATTTCTGGGGGTTTTGTCCCCAAGAACGCGGTTTGGGTCAGAGGCACACCCAGAACTCTGTCCCTGACAGACCCTCCTGTGCCACCAGCCTGGCTCTTGCTCTGTGCGGTGTCACCCACCCTGGCTGAAGGGAAAGAAGAGTCCAGGCTGTGGGAGAGGTCCTGGAGGATCCAAACCCCCAGCTGCTCTCAGGGCACTTGGGAAAGGCTTTGAAGATCCTGCAGATGTCCAGAGTCCACCCCTGAGCGGCTCCTTCCTCCCACTGCTCCTCCTCCTCTCCCTGATCAGACAGGAGCAGAGGAGCAGCCAGCAGCCACTCAGTGGAGGCCCGGAGGGTGACGGGGACCTGGAGGAGGCAGTGGTGACATTCCCACAGCATTTCCCTGGAACTGCTGCTTCCTCAGCCCTTTCCAACCTCTTCACCACTCGAGGTGGACCCAAAGCTCAGCTCACCATGAGGAAAGAGATCTCAGCTTCTTCAGGCTCCCCCAAAAGCCAAGGAAGGCGTTTTCCAGTGTGCAGCTCTCACCCGGTGCCGTGGCCCTGCAGCTTTTGCCGCTGGAACCGAGATTCTCCGCACCAGGAGGTGGAAGATCCACGGAGCAAGGACCTGGATTTTGGGAGAAGGTGATGATGGTTCCAGCAGCACCACTCAGCTGCTTGCCAAGCCCTCTGTCCTCAGGGGGCTCAGCACCTGCCATGTCCCATCTCCTCCTCTGAGGCCACTGTGAGACACTTGAAGGCCCAGACCGCGATTCCAACCGCAAGAAGGTCGACCAGGCTGGGATCCAACCCCCAGCCACAAGCCCTTGGACCTTACAGAGACCAGCAGGATTCCATCCTGGGGAGTGATGGCCTGGGGGACACTGGAGAAGCCCAGATCTGAGTCCCCGTCCCTGCCCTTTGCCCCAGCAGGGCTCTCTGGCGCTGCCCACGCCGGCTCCGGCCGGGCCTGCTGCCCACACCACCCAAAATGCCTTCAGGAGCAACTTGCCACGATACCAAAGATTTTTTTTTCCCTGCAGGTAATGACAATCCAAGCTCTGTCCTAAAGACAATTCTCTAGACCAGGGTTGCACCCAAAGGGCATTTTTGTGCTGTGGGGAGCAGGAGGGAAAACGGGGCCCCAGGAACAGCTCCAAGGGTGACAGAGGGCGGTGAGGAAGAGGAGGAGACCTGGGATCTCCCATTGAAACCCTCGGCTTCATCCTGGCCACTGCCTCCTACTGGAATTGTGGAAGTTTTCAGGGATTTGGGTCATGACCTGTGAAGCCCCCGGCCATTCCTGTTCCTCCTTGGGTGGAAGTTTCCCGGCGATGGCTTTCGTGCTTTGAAACCCCAGCTCCGGCAGCGGGGCAGCACCGTCCCCATCCAGAGGGCAAAGCAGGAGCCTCCTGGGGTTGGTTTCAAACATTTTCACCCCACTCTGGCACAACCAGAGCCAAGCTTGCCCTGCTCTGACAGCGGCTGTGCCAGCAGGACACTGGCACAAAGGGAGAGAAACGGCTTTGCCAAAAAAATCACCTTCCACCCTTTTTCCTGACCAGCCCAACTCTGGGTGGGGAAGACGATCAGCTCCTCGTTCCTGCTCTCCCCAGCCCGTGCTGGGCACCATGGGGCTGTCACCGCCCCACCTGCCTGTCCCTGTCACCTCCACATGGAGCTGGCTCCTTTCCCTTGTCTCAGAGGACACCCGGCCGTGCAGCCGGAGCTGCAGGAGCTGCCACGAGGATCCCGCTTCCTCTCCTGTCCTTGTTTGGGGCTTTGAAAGAGAGGAAATCGAAAATGCAAAGGACAAAATTTGGGTTTGTTTTCGTTTTGTTGGGGTTTTGTTTTTTTTTTCTTTTTCCCCTTCGATTTCTAACGAAACAAAGGAGTCAGCCAGAATCCAGCCCGGCCAGGGAGAATCCACAGCCTCGGCTCTGCCAGCCCAGCCTCCTCCAGAAAACATCGCTCATTTTTCTGTGTAGCAATAGGTGATGCTCATCCTCGTCCCATGCAGTCTGAGGGCCACATCTCTGAGTTTTTAAATGACTTTTTCCTTCTAATTAAATTAATTTTTTTTTTGCTGCTGCTTCATTGTTACTCTCATGGGATAAGTTTTATTCTACAGCGAAATGCAATTGTTACTCCTCTGTGTCTTGCAACTATATTTGTTTAAGCTATTTACAAACGTTAAAAAAGAAAAAAAAATAAAATAAAAAAGAGTCTTATGTGTCAGGCACTTTATCCAAACTGTGCTGTGTGCTCTGGAGTTTGTTCCTTGTTCTTTGCAATGACTCATGCAGGGGAAGTTATCAGGAACCTTAACTCCAGCCTGTCAACAGGTTTTAAAAGAGAGAAAAAAAATTAATCTCTATTTGTTCATCCTCTACTGGTCATGACTGTGTTGTATTTCTGCAGCTTTCTGTTTCTTCAATAAATTATTTTCTAGTCATTCACCCTGGCGTGTGTGGTGTCCTGTGGGGGTGAGGGGCTCAGGTCCCTCCCCAAGCCCCCTTAGTCCCCTCACTCCTCACCCAAACCTGCCTGGAGATTCAGGATCATGCCCAGGAAAGTTTCTCCCCTTTTTCCACCTGGCAGCTACAGCAGTGGGAGCTTTCCCAGAGGAAAGATTTTTATTTCTTGGCACCATCCAGGCCTTCCTGGCCAGAGCCCAAGGAAAACACTTTCATTCTCACAGACGCGGTGCAGACGAGGCCAAAGCACTTGTAAAACAATCCCATCGCACCACGTGTGCTGCAGGCAGGGCCAAGCCCCCGCGGATGATTTAATTGTGCATCTTTTACCCAAATTTCTGCTCCTGCTGTGCCTTTCGCCACGGCACGAGCGCTGCTGGCACAGACCGAGGCACCACGGGACCTTTCTGTGCCGCTCTCACCCTTCGTGGCGCAGCAGAGATTTCCAGGAGAGGGGAGGAAAGCTCAAAAGTGCTTTTAATTAAAAACCAAACCAATAAAAAGGGTGTCCCAGTCACCAGTGAGTCGTTCACACACAGCTTCTCCAGCAGCCACTGCTGGTGGCCCTGGCTCTGTGGGACGTGTCCCCTGTGCCCACCAGGCAGAACTTATCCCCATCTCCCCAGAGGTGCTTTGTGGGGCTTTGCAGAGCCTGTGGCCATGAGCTGTCCCCAAAGGTGGGGACACCAGGCCTGGGGAGCGGTGTGGACACGGGCAAGGCACACAGAGGACACCTGGCCCTCCTGCAGGGACAGCACAGGCAGGAGTGGGGAGTGACAGGGAGGGGCTGCAGGAGCCAGCCTGCTCTGGCTGGAGAAGAAAAACCTGCAGGTGATCGATCAATCAATTAATCAATCAACCAATCACACCTGGCTGCCCCTATGGAAATAAGGGGACATTTTAAAGTTACACTGCTCCAGTCTGAGCCACCTGGGTTAGGGGGTGACCCTGCCCATGGCAGGGGGTGGAATGAGATGAGCTTTAAGGTCCCCTCCCACCCAAACCACTCTGGGATTCTGGGATTCTGGGACTCTGGGGTTCTGGGATTCTGGGACTCGGGGATTCTGTGACATAAAAGCCACAGGACTGAATCCAGCCCTTGGTGGCAAACACAGAACGAGGTTCTTGGTGCAGCCACTGCAGCCCAGTCCTCTGAGGGTGGCAGTGAGCAGAGTGAAGGGCTGCACCCCCACCCAGCCCCACCGCTGCTCTCCATCGGGTGTTTAATTAACCCAGAGGTGGTTAACGAGTCTGGGTCGGCAGCGCTGCTTGTGTGCGTCCAGCCTGGCCTGGCATGAGCCTCACACAGGAGGAAGCCCCGGCTCTGGAGGCTCTGCAGAGGTCAGCGGCTGGGCTGGGCTGCCAGCCGGGGCTCCCAGGGCACAGGGCTGGTGGCAGCGGTCAGCAGCTGGCACAGCTTTACAGGACTCGTGCCCAGTGTGGGGGACACGGAGCCACTGCAGGGCACAGCCCAGGGCTCGGTGCCCGCAACAGAACCCCCCGGGCTGGAGCAGCCCCTCTGCAACCACAGGGGCTGTGAACCCACCAGGTGTGACTGAAGGTGGCCCCCGAGGGAGGGACACAGCCAGGAGTGTGCCCGGCTGGCCCTGCCCTGCCCAGGGGTGCCAGGCTGAGGGCCGGGGCAGCTACACCGAGGGGCAGTGCAGGGGAGCCGGGGCCGGGCTGTGGGTGGCCCTGGCACGCAGGCTGTCCCCGCGGGTGGTCCTGGCACGCAGGCTGTCCCCACGGGTGATGAGGCCGGCGTAGCCCTCCTGGTGCGAGAAGGCGTAGCTGGAGCGGCGGCGGAAGGAGCCGCGCAGGACGTGGGATCGCAGCTCCACCGAGGGCTCCGGGTCCCGCTTGGCCTTCAGGTGGATCTTCTGTGAGGACATGGGGAGGTCAGGGCTGGGGACACTCCCAGGAGAGCCCTCACCCCAAGGGGGGACGTGAAGGGAGCGTAGGGACCCCCTCCACCAGGACACGGTTTGGCTCCCAGCTCTAGAATGACCTGATTTTCCATGGGGATGAGGAATGTCGGGATTCTCCCGGGGATCTGCAAAACTCACGGAGCTCTGGAGCACAATCCCAATCCCTGCTCCCACCCGGGCTGGGGACACCTCCCAGGAGAGCCCTCACCCCAAGGGGGGACACACAGACAGCACAGGGACTCCCTCCACCAGGACAGGGCTTGGGTCCCAGCTTCTCCATGACCTCGTTTTCCATGCTGGGATGAGGAATGTGGGGACCCTCCCGGGGATCTGCAAAGCTCATGGAACTCTGGAGCACAATCCCAGCCCCTGCTCCCACCCGGGACTCTTTCAGAGGCACAACCCACGACCCCCATGGGGGTGACCTCTGCCAGGGCTGGGGTGGCACCAGGACCTGCCCCAGGCCCCAGAGCCCCTGGGGGTCCTGCCGGACAATTCCTCACTGCAGCCAACAGCAGACCCTCTGCAAGGGCTGGGTCAGGGTCCCTGCTGGGCCATTGAACAATGTGGGGAGAGCCCCTGGAGCCAGAGCTGGGCACCCCCAGGAGTGGGGCCACCAAGAAGAGCTGACATGTCCCAGCACCAAGGAGAGGTGACATGTCCCAGCACCACAGTCCAGGCTTCCCTGGGGACCCTCCCCTTGCCATCCCCAGTCCCAGACACCAACACTGGTGGGAAGCAGGACCCACCCCTGGCAGTGCCCCCAGCCCTCACCTGCTGGGCGGAGGCTCTGCCCAGGATGGCACGGAGGGCACGGACAGTGAGCGAGGGGAGGGTGTTGACCACGAGGGACAGCAGGACCACGAGCAGGACGTAGGGGTCGGTCAGGGCATTGCGGCTGGCGTCTGCCAACACAGCGAGCTGGGGTGAGGTTTGAGGAGGGAACGTGGGCAGAAGGAACGTGGGCAGAGGGAACGAGTGCTGGGGACAGGCCCCTGCCCAGGAGGGTGCTGAGGGCTCTGCAGAGGAGATGGCACCGAAACTGGAGCTCAAAGTCGAGAGAGCAGATGGAGAAGTGGCAGCTCAGAGATGATCTCCAGGGTGGGAAACAGCTCCTGGGAAGGGCAGGAGCATGGGGATGCCCAGGGCACCTCACCTGGGAAGCGGAAGATGGCCGGGGCTATCCTGAAGGCATCAACACTTTGGGTGAGGAAGGAGAAGAGGCAGAAGAGGAGCAGGCTGGCAGTGACCATCAGGAAGGACAGCACTGTCCAGTACTTGGTGTCCAGGACGATCTGTGGGGACAAGGGCAGAGCACACAGAGCACACAGAGCCTCATGAGGGCCGTGCTGAGCCTCTTCCATTCGGCTGCTTGTTCCAAATTCCTCCTCCATCCCAGGGAGATCATCCCCCAAAGACAAAGCCACTGGGGACAGTGCCAGAGCCCAGGGACCCTAAAGATCTGCTGTGGGGCGGGATGAGGGAGAGCAGATCCGTGCTCACCTCCACGAGCACCGACAGCAGCGCTGACACGGCCACTGTGACAGAGAAGGACTCGTAGTCACCCACGGCCTTGGTGCCAACGTGGTCCTCAAAGGCCCAGAGCGCGATGTAGAAGCTGACGAGGGAGGTGCCCACCCCGTGCAGGAGGGTGACACCAAAAACACGGTAATTGAAGAGCTCGTCCTGCTGCCCGACCACGTAGAGCTCCGGGAACTCCAGGCTCTTCTTGGCACTCACATCCTGCCAGGAGAGAATCCCAGAGGGGAGGCAGGGTTTGGGAGAGAATCCCAGAGGGGATTCAGGGACTGGGGGAGAGAGAGAATCCCAGAGGGGAGGCAGGGATTTGGGGAGCAGGATGTGGCCGCCCCACCCCGCACACCCTCTGGGAGAGCTGCAGTGGGTCCCAGTGCCCAGCAGCTCTGGGGTGATGGGGGACAGGCACGCCAGGACTGAGGGTGAGCCCCAAATGCCCACCGAGCTGCCCATGCCGTGTCCTGGTACAAAGGGACGGTGGCTGAGGGGTGATTCCCACCCGCCAAGGGTGGCACAGGGCCGGGTGAGCCCGGGGGGGCCGTACCTGCTCCAAGAGGCCCACGGACAGCACGGGGTAGGCGGTGTAGAAAATGTTGTAAAGTGCCAGGAACCAGCCCTCATACAGAGGCTAGAAGGGAACAGGGAGAAGCTGTGAGCTCGGAGATGCTTTGCGAAGGCTCAGAAGGGATGTCCAGGCACCAGGACACTCAGATCCAAACAAGGAAATCCCCATGGACTCGCCCCATCTGCCCCATGTTGTCTGTAGGGTTGTGATGCAGACACAGGTGGGGGCTGGAGCCCCACACGGTGCTGCTCATGTCACACTTGCTGATGGCCCTTGGGATCAAAGCTCCCATTTTGGAGGAAATCAGATTAATGCATGTGGGATCTTTTCCTGCATCTGTCCAAGACTGAACTGCAGTTCACAAGGAGACCCCAGACTTCCCCAGGGTACTTTTCCTGATCCAGCCAGGTGAAAAGCAGACAACCAGGGCAGAAAACCAGTTGTGTCTCAGCCAGGCCACCCCAAGGAACTGGACATGGCAGGGGAGAAAAGGGACCAAGGTGGTGATGAGGGCACATCCTCCAGGCAGTCCTGGGCACAATCCCTGCAGGGATCCTGAGCAGGGGCAGCTGTAACTCTGGTGTGGAGACCTCCATGGGGTGGATGTGACCCCAGCATTGTTGTGGTGGACCCTCAAGAGCAGAGAGGCTGGTGGTGGGCAGGCTCTGAGGTTTGAAAGGACTTCCAGGTCACACTGGGAGAAAAGCCCCCTTCTCCCATGGGTTTAGTTTGGGCCATGGGTAACGTGACTCTGTCCATTCTGGCAGGTCCCTCACCCCACCCCTGCTTCTTGACCATCGGCTCTGTAACCTTTATAAGCCCGTGCCAGGGCTGGCCACGCTCTCTTTCATCCCTGTCCCCTTTGGCAATGGAATAAATTCTGCTGGAATGCCACACGAAGAGCCCTCCAAATTCTGCACCTCTGGTCACGCGTGAGCTATCCCGCCTTAGTGTGAGTGTGTGTTTGGTGTCCTCAACCAACACTGGGTGTGAGGAGCTTGCCAGCTGCCGTGCAAGGGCACAGCCAGAGCTCTCTCCCTCTGGTCAGAGACGCTGCTGGCAAACGCGGTGTTTGCTCATCACCCCCACTCCACGCTGTGTTACAGAATCCCTCACCTGAGCCGTGAATCCGCTGTGGAACGCGAACCACACCTGGGCCAGGAGGCCGGCAAAGGTCTTGTAGAAGAAGTAGCGCAGGAACTTGCAGACGCGCAGGTAATTCCAGCGGCCGTGGACGAGCAGCAGGCGCCGCAGGAAGCGGAACTGGGCCAGGGCGTAGTCGCTGCACTGCACGGCCTGCAGCCCCTCCAGGCCGCTGATGCCCACCCCGATGTCCGCAGCTGCAGGGGGCACACGCACAGGGGGAGGTTTGGGGGGAGCTGGGGGCTGGATCTCCCTGTGGGTTGTCCCCAGGAGTGTGAATCCAGGAGTGACAAAGGGAACCAGGCCCCTCTGTCCGTGTCCCCGATGTTCCAGGCGTGGTGTAGCAGGAGCACAGCCCCATGCGAGAGCTGCTGGGAGGGGCAGGGAGGGCTCTGCCAGCTGCCCACGGTGGGGTTTGAAGGCTCATCAAGGCTCATCCCCGGTGCCAAAAGCACCTGGGCCACCCTGCGCTTGTTCTGGGCTGGTCCCTGTCCTGTGCCCTGCTCCCCTCCCAGCACAGCAATGTGGCGAACAGGTTTGGGGCTTCCCCTCTCAACCCCTCACCCCAAAGGGTGAGGTGGTGGAGATGACAAAAGGGGCATCACCATCACCAGTGGAACACACCCGCTGAACCCCAACCTCCCCTGCCCCAGGCTCACTTTTGATCATGTTGACATCGTTGGCGCCGTCCCCGATGGCCAAGGTGACGGCCTTCTTGTGCTTCTTCACCAGCTGCACCACCAGGGCTTTCTGCTTGGGGGTCACCCTGCAGCAGATCACGGCCTGGCAGCTGCTGGCCAGCTCCACGAAGGCCTTCTCCACCAGAGCTCCCTGGTGCTGCGCGGCCTCGGCGCTGTCACAGCGCAGCCACAGCCACGGCCACCCCCTCTTCTCCTTCAGCACCTCTCCCGTGTGCAGGATTTTGTCCTGGGGGGAGAGCACGGGCGGGTGGGACCTCACCCACAGCCCTCAGAGCCCCCAGCCCCTCAGCAATGCTCTGAAATGCCCCAGAAGAGTGACCGGTTATCTCCAAGTTCATCACAGACTGTGCTGTCACCACAAGCCCAGTGTGTCCCAGTGTGTCCCAGTATGGCCACGGGAGCATGTGATGACCCCCCAGCCTGTGTCACCCCAGAGCACTGGGCAGCTGTGGCCAAAGCCCCCCACACCCAATGGTCAGTGCAAGGTTGTTCCCTTCTCCCCCTTCACTCCCCAGCCCCAAATGGGCTTTTCCCACCTTTGGGCAGGAGGAGCAGCACGTCCTGCCCGTGCTGGTGCCGCCCAGGACTGTGATGCCCCAGGGCAGGAGCGACCATCGGGCAGGGGGCAGAGAGCAGCACCCAGGTGCCACCTTACCAGGAAGTCCCCGCTGACGATGATGGCTCTCTTGTGGCACGGAGCCTCTGTGCGCTGCTGGCACGGGGCGTCCCCGCTGCCGCTGAGGTTGTTGTTGCTCTCCCAGTAAGCCTGGAGGATCTCGCTGTGGGAGGAAGGGGGATTGGATACGAGCTGGGGACACTGGGAATGCTGGTGAGACCTACAGTGGGCCTGGGGCATCCCAAAGCCAGGGAGATGGGACTGTGGTGGGACCAGAGGCAGCTCACTGGGATCAGCAATCAGCCTCTCTCTGTGGTTCAGAGGCTGGAGAGAAGCTTTCACCAGCTTCCTGGTGAAAGCTGCCAAGACAGAGCACGGGGTGGGGGCAGAAAGAGCTGGGGAGGCCTGGAAAAGCATCAGGCAAGGACCATGGGCATCCAGGCTGGCCCAGGGAAGGAGCAGCACCTCTGGCTGGGCTGAGTTCTGCCCACCCTACCCCGGTTCCTCTGCGCTGGGGTGTCCTCAGCGGGGACAGCAATGACCTGAGCCAGGAGGTGACGAATCCTCACCTGACCTCCTTCTCTTCCAGGATCTCCATGTCGTCCGTCAGCAGCCGGCAGGCGTAGCCGATGTTCATCGCAGTCTCTGCAACGCCCAGCGGTCAATGGGCCACGGTGCTGCCCCCAGCCCAGGGTAACCCCCAGCCCTCGGCTCCAGGAGCCCTCAGGGGGCAGCAGCTGCTCCCCCTGCCTCAGTTTCCCCCGGTGTGGGGGGTGCTGCTCCTGGGGAGTGAAGACAGCAGCAGAACTGTTCCTGCCCACCCCCAGGGGCCCTGCTCCTCTCTGGACCCGGTTTGGGGAGAAGCTGAGATGTGCTGGGGGTGCTGCACTGACCTTGTTTGTCTCCTGTCAGCACCCAGACTTTGATGTTGCCCAGTTTCAGCAGCTGGATGGTCTCGGGGACTCCGTCCTGCAGCTTGTCCTCGATGGCCGTGGCCCCGAGCAGCTGGGGGGTGACCGGGTGTCACCGCACGGGGCAGGGCAGGATTCAGAGGTGGGAATCACCCCTGGATCCAACCAGCAGCCCTTGCTGGGGGTAGACACAACCTGACAGGTACAGCTTGAAACCCCAGTGTCCCCAGGTCACCCCTGGGGGAAAACTCCACCTGTCCCACCCGGGGAATGGGCGTTGTTGGGTTGGACACTTCAGCCCCTCACCCTGCAGGGCCAAACCCCACACGCCTGTCCCCTGGAGCACAGAGAGCTCCTGCTGAGCCCGGCCCAGCCCACCTGCAGGTTCTGCTCCAGCTCCTCGTAGAGCCTGTCCAGCTCCCGCGCGCGGTCCTGCAGCAGCAGCGCGGCCTCGCCGTGCCGCCGGCTCCAGGCGCGGAACTCGGCCTCGCTCACCTCCCTGCTGGCCATGCACAGCGTCCTCAGCGTCTCCTCTGCGAAGCGCTGCCGGGAGGGGACATCAGCACTCTGCTCCCTCCCCAGGATCGCTCCCACAGGCCCAGGGCATCGCCCCAGGCCAGCCACGGGCAGAGCCAGAGACCCTCCAGGACCCGGGCATCTCTCTGGGCTCCGACTCCCGTCCCCCATCCCACAGAATCCCCGTGAGCATCTTTGGATGCAGCTACTCCATGCAGAGCACTGAAAGTGGATTCCTGGCCCTCTTACCCTGTCCTGTATGGATTCCATGCCCTCTTACCCTGTCCTGTATGGATTCCATGCTCTCTTACCCTGTCCCTCATGGATTCCATGCTCTCTTACCCTGTTCCATATGGACTCCATGCTCTCTTACTCTGTCCTGTATGTATTCCATGCTCTGTTACCCTGTCCCATATGGATTCCATGCTCTCTTACCCTGTCCCTTATGGATTCCATGCTCTCTTACCCTGTTCCATATGGACTCCATGCTCTCTTACTCTGTCCTGTATGTATTCCATGCTCTGTTACCCTGTCCCATATGGATTCCATGCTCTCTTACCCTGTCCCATATGGATTCCATGCTCTCTTACCCCCTGTCCCTGTTCCATATGGATTCCATGCCCTCTTACTCTATCCCATATGGGTTCCATGCTCTCTTACCCTGTCCCATATGAATTCCATTCCCCCTTACCCCCTGTCCCATATGGCTTCCATGCCCCCTTACCCCCATCCCATATGCGGGTGGGGCTCCTAGAGCAGAAGGAAGAACCACAATTCCCGAGGCAGAGGGAGGAGGAGCAGCAGGGCCCTGCAGGACACCCAGCCCAAGGCCAGCAGGAGGGACAGCAGCCCTGTCCCCCTGGGCTGGGGTGGCACTCACATCCAGCGCCCTCTCGGTGAGGGTCTCCTTGGGGCCACGGCCCCGCAGCCTCTCCAGGATGACGGTGTCGGCGCCCTTGGTGTAGAGTCGGATGGTGCCCTGGGGGTCCCGCACTGCCAGCAGGGAAGGACGCCTTAGGTCCCCTCAGAGCTGCCTCCCATCCCTCGCCGTTCCTGCACAGTGGCCACCCTGGCCCATGTTGGCCCCCAGAAGGCACCACAGGGCTCGCTGGTGCTTTTCCAGCTGTGCCCACAGGAAGCACAGGAATATCCCCAGATCTGCACCACCGCGGCACAGAATCGGGGACTGCCAGCTCCTCACACAGTTCCTCTGAGCCCTGCATTCACTTCCTCTCCCTTGGCTGCTCAAACCCCCCTCAGCTGCCTTCACCAGGGTGAGCAAACCCACAGGGATGGCCAGGACCATCCTTAGGAGCCTGGTGCCAGCTGTGGCCACCTGCAGCCATCCTGGTGCCATCCCTTGTGGGGCTGAGCATGGAAAGGGACCCTGGAGGGGCCCCTGAGCCTGCCCAGCCCAGCCCACCCCTCTCACCCAGCACAGACATCCTCTTGCGGTCGCTGTTGAAGTCCAGCATGGCCAGCACCTCGTAGGTCCTGGTCCTGCCCAGCTCCCTGATGGTGATGCTGTCTTGGGTCCGTGCCAGGAAGACGTAGCCCAAGCTCCTGGCTGCCAACACCAGCGCCTCCTCATCCGGGGAGGCTGCCTGGTAAACCAGCTGGTCTGGGGGAATGGAGCAGGGATCAGACAGACCCTGAGCTAAACGTCTTGGGGACACCTGAAATACCCAGTTCTGCCCTGAAGCCTGAGCTGCCAGGCCAGGGAAGCTCAGTCCTGCTTTGTCTCATCTGGAGAGGGACTTTGGAAAAGGGCCTGGAGGGACAGGACACAGGGAAGGGCTTCCCAGTGCCAGAGGGCAGCGATGGATGGGATATTGGGCAGGAATGTTTCCCTGGGAGGGGGGCAGGCCCTGGCCCAGGGTGCCCAGAGCAGCTGTGGCTGCCCCTGGATCCCTGGCAGTGGCCAAGGCCAGGCTGGCCGGGGCTGGGAGCAGCCTGGGCCAGCAGAAGGGGTCCCTGTAGGGATGGAGCTTTGAGGTCCCTCCCAACGCAAACCATTCTGGAGTTCTGTGATCCCTTTTGCTCGTTGTCCCAGACAGGATTATCCCCCTTGCGCTTCTATTCCCACCCAGGAACTTTAAACCAACCCCAAACACACATCCATGACACGGGGACAGTGGCACCCCCGGGCTCACCCCCTGCTGCTCCCCACAGCTGAGCTTTGCTGGGCACTGCCCAACCCCAGCCCAGCCCCTCGTGGGCACCTCCACCCACCACCCCTGTCCCTGACCCACCGCGTGTGGCCTCCGG
>VYZT01033724.1:109034-136693 GCA_013400735.1 Pomatostomus ruficeps | reverse complement strand
ATTTAAACATTTATAATTCTGCTTGCCAATGCTTGTCTTTATGTTTCTAATTTGTTAATTAACATTCATAACATACCTGATTATATTTTACTCAGTGTTGGCTTAATTACACTGAATAAACCATAAACAGTTCTTACCAGTTATCAGTTTAGCTCATTACAGAATAAATGTTATGTCATTGTTGACATAAAGCTACAGTTAATCATTCACTTCATTCCGTTCAGCTTCACCACCACAGCAGGCATGCAGTTATTCTCCTGCTGTTGGTATCCCTGACCGCACAGCCCTGCCCAAGCCAGACATCATCCAGCAGGTTTAAAGATGAATCGTGTTCCAGAGATCTTTTTTGCATCATCATAATCATATTCTTTCATCCCCTCTCTGTCTTCACCTAATGAACACCACATCAAGTCCATTAGCTTTCAGGGAATTACTTTTATTTACAGCAGGAGATGTCTGGGCTTTGTGATCCCTACTCTTCTGCTGCATCCCAACATCTGTGTCTCACTCCAGTGCCCCAGCCACCTTAATTTCTTTACTCCTTCATTTTCTCCTCCTTCAGATTTACTTCTGGCTTTCTCCACTTGTTGTACCAGCTGAGCCCTCACAGTCCTGCCCAGCACTTCTTTAACTGCAAAACTATTGACTCCTGTGTTACTCAGTCCTGGAATTTACACCTGCATTCCTTCTACTCCACAACTTTATAACATTTGTAGTTATTGTATTCTAATAGAAGGTGTCTGCAGCCTCTTAAAACCTCCCTCCCAACCTCTGCATATTTAAAAAGGTCACAGATTTAATTTCTGTTGTACTAGGATTATCTTCCCTCTGAGTAAATAGACTGTCTCACACAGAAGAAGTGAGTAGGTGAGGAAATCTCTTCCCAGTCTCAATGGACCTGATATCTCCCCTCCTTCCGTTACATTTCATCAGTTCTCTCTCAATCCCTCCACACTCTCAAAATAGTAAAAGACCACATACTTCTCTCCTTCTCCTCCCAAACTTTATCCACTGGTAGAACTGGTTATCTAATTCATCCTTTTTTTGTTTGTTTAAGCTTCAAATTTGCGTTAAGTTCTTGCCTTCACAAACCCTCTCCCTTAGCAAGGCCCACATTGGTGACTCCTACTGAAGCCCTCACTAGGGAAGAAATGGACCCAGGCTCCTGGAACAGTGGCTGGACCTTACCCTTCCAGCCTAGGTCCTTCCTGTCCCTGCAGAAGGGGTGACACATTGTGGGGTGGCCATCAAACTCAGCACCTGCTGATGCCAGGCTCCAAATTTCATGCCCAGTTGGGCTGCTGGGGAACTGCTCACACTTCCCAAGACCCACAGTCTGAAGGTACAGAACACACCTTCTCCAGAATCCAGTCATTGGCCACTTTTGCAGGATGAATATAAGCCTTTATTTTGTCTGAGAAATGCCCCCTTCTGTTCCAAGAAGAACAGATAAAATGGTGTACTCACAGCATGAAGAGCTGAGTCTTTGCCAGTAGTTTTTCTAAACCCTCTCTGGCCATGTTTGCTCATAAATGTACCCCAAAGCCTGGATGTGATTTTATTGAATTGCACTTCCTGGCTGCAGATCGGCTGACTGTGTGCTGGGATTCTCCATGGAAGCAATGGGATCAGCTTGTCTGTTTGTGAATCATGCTGCAGCGCATACTTATGATTGTCATGGGGAAGATCTGGGCACCACTACAGTACTAATAAATGGTCAGTAAGAATAAAAATAAAGGAATAAACTATAAACAAATAGCAGCAGCAGGAGCTGGCAAGAGTCAAGAGACTTGAATGTTTTCTTTTCTTTGACTTTTTACTAAAGTTAGTAAGAAATTTGTATATGAGGAATCTTTTCCAGCAGAAAATGCCTCTTTTTCTTTTGTTTTTCCCAGAGTGAAAACTCAGCAAACAGAAACACAAATACTCCTACACCACCATATTCAAACACAAGTATGTTCACTTGCTGAAACCAACTATTTTAGTCAAATACATGCATTTAATGAGATTTTAGAGATTACCCTTTAAAAACATTTAATAAAAATTATAAAAATTAAGAAACCTCAAAACATAATAATTTTATATACTGCCACACAGACCCAGTTGCACAACTTTTGCTAAAAATTTGCAACCTCTTTGAATATATTGGATACAAAAGTATATGTGTATGTGTTCTTGTATGTGTATAAATACATACAAATATCTACACGTACTTAACTATTGCATGGCCTTAAAAAAATGTCATGAACCTCTCAGATGCCAACATTCACTGCACTTGCCCTGAAGCAAAGTCTCTGCAGAGACAGTACCTGTCAAGCACTCACACTCTGGCTATCAAGGGGTATATAGAGCCCAAATGGGCTGTTATAGCTCAGTTCATCTGTCTTGAAATGGAAATGATAAATGCTTTGCTACACTGAACCAAATCTGCTGTTTTTTCTCTCAGTTTTGGAAAGTGCCTCAGTTTGCAGCTTTTCTTGCAGCAGAACCCTGTGAGGGCCACCCATCAGCCAGGCTCTGCTCTGTGAGAGTGGTGCCTTTTCTCCTGAAGTGCAATAAGCTTTAAGAAGTTTCAAATACCTACCTTAAGTGAAGGAATAACTTTTCCTTGCTATAAACAATGTCATGGTAATTTGAGTCAAAGTTAAGGACCCTGACGATTGGTTTCTAATATTTGTTCTGCATCCCCAAAGGTAAAAAAGACCCTGGTAAGGAAAACAGGTATCCAGTGAATCATTATTTTAACTGGATGAGGTTACTGTTATTTCTACAGATTTTAAAAAACATGGACTGTACTTCTGTGCTTAATTTTATTATTCCTGTCACTTCCGGTCAACTTAATACAATGATAAGGTCTAATGATTCTCTAGAAAACTTAGCTCTTATAAATACTGTTCACTTTTGCATTACAAGATGGAGTGTTACTTTGCTCACATATTCAGTACAAGCATGGACAGTAGGAGCATCTGCACCACCTGGTCTGATCCAGTACCCTATTCCCTATCATAGACCACAGCAGATGCCCAGAGATAGAGCAGAAGTAGTACAGCCAGGGGGATCCTTTCTTTGATACACCATTCCAGATTCCAGCAACCAGCAGGTGGGGGATTTCTGGAGCAGGTGGCATCTGGAATGTTGCATTAATAGGGCTTGATTGAATTATTCTCTATAAACTGCCTAGTACTTTGGTATGAATTAATTTATTCTTTTGGCTGCTGTGGTGTTCTAAATGAGTGAACTCCACAGAATAATTTTACTTTGTGTGTATTGACTTAAACCTGATGCCTGATCATTCAGATGATACCTAGGTTTTCTGACATAATATGCAATGAAAACATATTTCCTATGTATATTCTTCCCTGCTACCACATTTCTTCACAATTATCTCATTTTCAGGCTAAACCTCAACATTTCCTGTAGTTTCACCTCTCATTCCATACCTCTGAGCATCCAATCTCTCTTTCCTGACCTTTCTCTCATGTGACCAGCTCTTCTGAGAGAGGGGAGCAGATCTGCACACAATAATCACAGTACAGGTGGATGATAAAGTTCTGCAGTGAAATAATGTTTTGTTTAATTCCTTTCCCTTCTTAGAGACTTTTTCTGAGTCTAACACAACCATTTTCAGATAATTAGCCACAGTGACTCCAAAGTCCCCTTCCTAGGCATCACTCAGTAATTTAGTACCAGGCATTCTGCATAGGTAGCTCAATTTCTCATTCCCTGTCTCCCCTGGTTTGTATTTTCCATCACTGAATTTCCTCTGCTGCTTTACCCCCATTATTCATTGCACTCAGCATGCGACAGAGTTAATCCTGAACATGTGGAATGTGAAAGAACGAATATTACATGGATTTCTGATGTATGCACACATGCATCCTGTCTTTTAATTATCTTTCTCTCTTAACAGCTCCCCTCTTCCTAACAAAGCTATGCTGATTTCTCACTGCCGTTTCCCAAATCTGAAGGAAACTTTTTGTTTTCTAGGAGCACAGACTGCCCAGAATAAGCTCTACTATGAACATCTTGCTGTTTATCCTGTCTGAGAAGTAACTTATTGTTTGAACATTTGTACCACAAAATGTCTAGTACATTTTGGTTAACATTGTTAAGTTTACCATTTGAAACAGGTGANTAACATTGTTAAGTTTACCATTTGAAACAGGTGAGACTTGCATATGTTATAATTTCCAAATATTTGCTAAATAATGTTTAATTTTTAACCTCATCCTCATCTTAGTTGTGAGATTTATATAATGATGCTCTGTTTGTTATTCCATCTTTTAAAAATTTTAGTGTGGGATACCTGTTCCATGCAATGCCAAACAAGAACAGTAACAATTTATCCAGTGGGAATTGACTAGTTGAACTAGTCTAGTGGGCATGGACTTCACCCCATTTGAAAGCTTTCCCCACAGGCTATCATCAGCATGTCTATCTCAAAGCAGCCTTAGGTGACTACTTCATCTTGTGTCTGAGCCTTGTTTGGAAGGGCTTCTCCAGAAAAATCCTCCATAAGCAATTTTCTGATACCAGACACACATTGTCAGAGATATTCCATGTTTTCTACCAAAGCACTCTTCCTAGTTTTATACTGTCCTTGTCTTTCCTTAGTGTGTCCCTATGAGCTAATTTAACTCTTTCTCAGAACTCTGCACACCAAAGAAAAAGTTATGGAAGTGAAGAATTTTACACTTGCAACATGAGGATATAGACTAAGTCAGTAAAACCAAAACCCCAACCAAAACTAAGAGTAGAATTCAGTTAAGCAAACTGCTTCCTAGTTAATTTTCTTTTATTAGAGCACAAACACAGCAGATCTTAATATCTGAGGGATCTCTGGGAATCCCTGTAGGCATTTACTGCCATGTGTATCTCTGCGCTAGGTATGTTCCCTCCCTGGGTCCTTCACCACACGCCCCTTTTAAAGCTGTGCTTCTTCCCTAATACCTGTTTGCAGCACCTGTTTGCTGCACAGCTCCAGTGAAATGACACATTTCACCCCTCCCCTGCACCTCTTGGCTCACATCTAATTTTTGGTCCTTGTAGAGGGCAAGGCAGCTGTGATAAAAGTATGATCACAGCAGCCACTACTTTAGAATATGGGAGACAAATTAAGATCATCTGAAAAATTTGTTTCAAAACCCACCTAACTCTTGTTTACACATTGTGAAATTACAAATAAAATACAAAAAACGTAATCCCAAACATAGTGACTATGGATACCTGCAAGCTGAGATGAGCTGGGGCAACCACTAAAGCTGGAGGTGTCTGGGTAACCCACAGGACAAAGTGCCAGTGTCTGAGGGCTAGAATCCCCAGGTGCTGAGTTTTAGGGAAATCCCTCCTGCAAGTACAGACCAGCTCCTCCTTAGCAGTCAGAAAGCAGCAGAAATGGTCTTTTGCCTGGAAAAACTAGGTTGCCACACATTCTAAACATATACTAAAAAGGACTTTTGTAAGGCTATACCCTCATTTTTGAATAGTTAAAGCATAAGACTAAGGGATAGGATCTAATTATCATAATTATTATGTGAAGATACATGGCTTAGTTTCTTGTAATCATTTCTTCAAAAAGGAGCCTCTGAGACTATTTTTAAAAGACCTTTTAAAAGTAAGTTGAGTAATTTAACAGGAGATCTGGTTATTTCAAAGACTTTGAACCCAAAAAGTTACCCTAAAAGAAAAGTAGATTTTCACAGCCACAATTTTATGCTACACGGGTCCTGGAGGAAACCAAGGCAAAAGGCACTAGCACAGCTTCAATGCAGCCACCCCATTCCAGGGCAGACAAACCCAGTCTGAATTTGAGCTGGTGTTTACCACTTGGCTCTGGAGTAATAATCTCAAGTTAAGGTTATTACACTATTTGTGCCTAACAAGAAGATACTTCAGGAAAGACTCTTACAGCGATTTAAGAACATTGAGCTTCCAGGGAGCCCAGTGAAATTCCTGTTAACAGTTTTGGAGATAATGAAGCAAGGTGCTGTAAGTTTACATTACTCATTCATCATCACATAAGTTATTTAGCAGCAGAAGCCCAAAACCCAGAACCCTTTCTGATGCTTGGTAAGCCTGTAATAAATGTTATGAGATGACAGAGGGCTCCTGAGACAGGGGCCAGGAGCTGATAAGGCATTCCAGCCCCTGTCTCGTGTTTACTTCAATCTGACCACTGGGCAGCATTCTTTCTAGTGGAAGGAACAAAGTGCAAATCTCCTCCTTTCCTTCATTCTTAAGGCCCAGGCTCCATTTCTGGGCAGAACATGAAGGTTTACCTTATCAGGAGAAATTCCCATGTGGCGCAGCCACACAAACAGCTCAGCCATGTGCAACGTGCAGCTATGGGCTGCAGTGAGAGGAAGAGCTGGTGGAAGGTCCACTACTCTGCAATATCTCAGGGACAGATAATACCGTAATGACAACAAAATCAAGTTTGAATGGTCTGGGATCTTTAATGAGTTGTAACAGAGCTCTCCAGTTGGGATAATGTGGTGACAGCTTGCATGGTCTTCATAGTTCAGAGCATTCCCCAGTGCCTCAGCCTGTGCTAGGCAAACAATGCAAGTTTTAAACGCTCTAGAAAGTGCTTTTCATGTCAAAGTCACTGGCCAGGGTTTCCCACTCTGTTTTTGAATGCAGGAAAGAATGGCATCTCCTACTGATAGCAGAAATAAGTCGCAGCCGTACGAGGAATTGTTTTTCTCAGAGCTGTTGGGAAATCTTAGCAAAAGCATTGGAACTCTGGAAAGGTCTGAGGCAAAGCCATGCTGCTGTTAATGTGTTCAGACAGACAGTGCCAGCCCCTCACAGAGCAAGAGGTGCTGAGTGTCTCAGGACATCAGTTAGAGGACATGAAGGCTCTGACCAGCCCAGAGTCCTGGGATGCACTCTGTGTGCAGCAGACACAGCTGGTTTGGTTGATCTCACTGTAACCATAGTCTACAAGAACTTTTGCTCAGCTGGGAGGAAATTCTCCTACTTAAAGTTCTATTCCAGCTCCTTTTCAGGACCAGCACTGGAAGAGCCCCTGCCTGCATCACACCATGCTGCAGAGTCACTTATATCTGCCCATCCCCTATCTAAATAAGTCCCCATGTCAGCTACTGTGCCCCAGCTAGAAAGGAATGATGTTTTGATTTAATGAATGCGGCACGTTCTTGCTACTCTTTGTGGATTTTTGTCAGTTTATCTCTATGAGAGGGGAGCCCTAACTTTTCATCTGTATTTGAGACTGCAAAGATTGGACTCAATTTCAGCAGGAGTCTGCAGGCTCGTGCAACACTGATAAATAATTAGGCACATTGGAAAGTGCAAATAACAGCTATTTTCCTTTCAGGTTGGCTTTTCCAAATGTGGAGCACAGGTGGGATGCTCTAAAAACAATGGCAACTGCATATTCCTAATAACCATTGAAAAGGTCTACAATATCATCTGTTTAAAAGCATCTGGAAAATCCACCTTAAAAAAACCACACCAATGAAATGGCCTGCCAAGCTGCAGCTTCCCGATCCTTCCATTATAAAGAAATTTGCTTATGGTGCAATTTATGTAGGCTCCATATTCCAGCAAAAATACATCAAGTCATATCAGGTTACTAGAATCAGCCCTAAAGCAACTGTTTCCTAGAAGGGGAGCATAAAAAAAATGAAGCAGCAGCTTGCTTCACACTCAGTAAATTGTTGTGACACACACCTCTCAGGAAAGCAACAGGAACATGAGAAATGACAGTGGGTTGTTTGGTGGGGTTTTTTTGTTTGTTTGTTTCCTTATGAAAACCTAATGTGGCAACTAAAAGCAGAGGAAACACTTTTCAAAACTGAACTGTTATCAGTTTTTCAGCAAGGACAATGTCTCTGGCCAGCAGTCTATCTGCCAAAACAAAACAATGAAAATAGCAATACCCCTCCCTCTTCTCTGAGAAGTTTATTGGAAAAAAACTGTTAAATCTAAATCTTCAGATGCTACAATCCCCCTTGTTTGAAAGCTTTGATGACCAAAATATTTTGACCCTCTGTTTGGGGTCAAAGAAGCTTCCTGAAAGAAGATCTAATACTGCAACCTCCCACTCACCATAGATAAATTTGTGTTCTGTCTTCCAGCAAAACTCACCATTTCAAAGACATGGTTTGACATAAAAGCAAAGAAAAGGTTTACATCTTTTGCTGAACTACTTAGGCTTTACTGTAAGGGAAGCAAATATTATCAGAATCCAATGCAGCTGCTACAGAGGGTTGGTGTGGTTTTTTTTTTAAAAGAAGTTACATAGATGCACGAAACAAACTAAACCACATGTTCAATTAGAGGGAGTTAAAATAGTTTCACTAGAATCCACAATCATCAGCTGAAAACACCAATTTTTATACAGGGAATTTTTCCCTACTCTCCCACTTTTCTGGAGCTGAAACAGCAAGCTCAGATGAAAACTTGAGCCCAGACAGTTCCTTATTTCAGAGATTAACCTCAATACTAGAAGAGCACTGCTACACAAAGTGGAAGTGACCTACTTAATGCCTGTGACTCATTTCCCTCTTCCTGTAGGCTGGTAGTGAGCTGCCATGCCCCCATCCCCCTCACCCCCCATGGAAGGGATCTTGTTTTGCTGAGCATATGTATACAGCCTTAAATATAAAGCAAAAAGTGCTCTGGAGACAAGGGTGAGCCTGAGATATCTGGAACTACATAAAACTTCAGCTTCTTAGGAGTCTGATTTTGGCAGGCAGTAACCCTGCAGTTACACAGATGGGTATTATTTTGTCTTACAGGGTAAATCTAGGCAGGCATGTGCTTGTTTAGAACATTTTAAAGCATTAAATCTGCAGAAGATACTGGCTTGTCTACTTTCTCAGCTGATGTGATCATCTGCTCCCATTACTTGACTTCTTGAGCAGTAAGAACAAGGTGATCCTGAAGAGGTGACACCCATGTGAGGTACTTAATTTACATACTGGCAACAGCAGTTGAACTTTTAGAGCTGATGCTGCATTATGAGATAGGATAAATGGGAGTAGGAGCGTGACACTGATCAGAAAACATGAACAAGGCTGCAGCCTGCTTGCGCTATCCAAACTTGCCTGTGACTTTTATTCCTGTAGCCATGAGATCCTAAACATGACTTTTAGTTTTGGATACTTCACTGTAATCTGCTCATGAATAGTCATTATGCCTGCAGAGGAGGAGATTAAAAACCAAATGGTTGACTCACATCAACCTAAGGCCTGGCATTACTGCAAATTCATTAAGGAATAGCTCTCCAAGCTTCCTACATGAATACTTGCCATGTGTGACTCTGCCCTCTCTGAGACTCCCAACCTGCCACTGTGACTTGCAGGTGGGTATCCTGTTCTTCCCTCACACCCAGACCTTCCAATTCCCCACATAAACTCGCAGGAACCCACCAGGTCCTTGGCCTGACCTGGTCTCTGTCTTGCCACCACAACCACTGGTGGGGCACCATCCATTCTGCTGAGCTGTACAGCCACAGATCTGTTGTTGCTGGCAGACCCAGGGATGGGCCTGGGTTCCCCTTTGCACAGCTGTCTGTGACTAAAATCTCTGTGCCATTTTGAAAGCACACAGTCCTTTCAAAAGCAAAAGGAAAAGGAAGGGGTTTGTATACTTCTCCCTCTTGTCCATCTGGAGCCATTGCTTTAAATAGGTACTGAGAGAATCTTTAGTACTTTCCAGACTAAAAATAGGTAAAAGCCAAGACTGGGGGCTAGAGCAGCCTTAAAACAACCAGTGGCACTACATGGCACTAAACAGAATGAATGAAGAATTTGAAAAACAGCTGTGTGTCTTTTGAGATTTTTCACTAAAAGGAAAAAGTGCCTGTGAGCAAAGTTACTTTCTTTTGTTAACATATATTTACCAGCTAATTTCCTACATGCAATTTACCTTTCTAGAATAGTCTGTGTATGCTATAGATTGAAATGTCTTACAGTATTTACAATATTGCTGCAAAACATCATATCATATGGTAAAATCATCTCTCCATTTCAATTTCTCTTTCTGCTAGTGGTTGATGCTTCTTTACCTCATCTCCAGCAACCCTTTCTGAAGAAATTAATTATTCTGCCCTTCTCTGACAATCACAGCAATCTCTTCTATGGATCAGTTCTTCCAATCATGCCCTATGCAACTTCCAAGGTATTAAATATTAAAGCTAAATAAAAGCAAACCCAAAAAGAAACTAACCCAAAAAAACCACACAGAGAAATTTCTCTTTACGTGGTGCTCTTCACCACATATATTCAGTGCCAAGCTGGTCTTAAAATAGACTTCCTTTGATGGTTTATATTCTCACCCCCCTGCCAGATAGCTCCTCTCTTATCAGCCTCCTTTATTCTTCAGGTGAGTTTTTTAGACATCATATAAGAATCTAATTAAAAAGCAATCAAATTAAAATACTTAATCACTGACTAAAATGTGTAAGACCTTATGCTGAGGGTGTGAGAATTCAGAGACTGGCAAAGTGCTAAGGAAAACAGATACACAACCAAGCCTCAGTGATGGGCTTAGTGATATTTTCCAAGTGATAGTTTCAAATACCTTCTCAGAGAAGATTTTGTTGCAATACAGAAAGTTCCTGAGCTGCTAAACTGAGAGAAAGCCTGAAAAAAAGGACCTTTTCTGCCAGGACATAGCGGGCAAGAAGGAATTTGGTTTCCAAATGCTTTCATTTCTGCTTTGTCTCACTCTAAGTTTTATCTGTTTTTCAAGCCATGGGATCTAGTTTTTGTTCAAATAAAACTTGGGTTTGTATTTAAAAGCTCTTTTACAGTTTTGAGAACACCCAACTTCAGAAAAAGGTTTGCTCAGAGGTGCCTCAACATTTTAGCCAGCTTGGAGTCCCATCACACCACCTTGGATTGTGAAGAACACACTTATTTTCTGTGGAAAGTAACAAGAAATAAGCATTTTTAATGCCACACTTTTCAAAATGCCTTGCAACTTGTGACAGGCACCTGTGTCCTGCCTTTAAAGAGCTGTGGTGTTTTTGCTAGAGGAAGAGACATTTGCTTCCTCTAGTGAAACAGGACACAGGTTCTGTCTCAAAACTTTCAGAATAACCAAGATACAACACTGTACAAAGCACACATCAACCCTTTTACCCCCATTTACTTGCATGACTCTTACTGATCTTTGCTGTCACATAAGGTTTATACCTTGCATTACAGTGGAGAATTGGAATAAGTAGCACAGGAAAAAGGTCATTGGAAGAATGAACAGATGAACCAAATGGCTTATTCAGCCAGTTAAAAACAATGGATCTGGGTCTTGCAATGCCATTTTTGCACAGGAAGGCAAAGTGATGACTCCTGTTGCCTGATACACTACACAATTCCTCAATTTGCAAACATGGAGTCATTTGTACTGGGCTCATCACCATCATATTTGACTATCAGAGACTTTTCTTTTTTACTTGGCAGCAGCATATCCGGTTCAAAGAATGGCTGGGAGTCTTCCATTTGTTAACTGAAAAGAATATGCCTTTTTAATACCTATCCATTACAGCACAACATAAACGTAAAACTCATTCAGGTTGGAAGGCACCTTTGGCCCACCCCACCTCTGCTGCACAAAGCAGGAGTAACTTTTAAGGTTGCTTAAAACTTCACGCAGTTAAGTTTGGAAAACCTCAAAGGATGCATTTCATCCTCCAGTCAGGTGTTCCCCGTTCCAAAGCCAGTCCCCTGCCAGGACTAGTGATTTCTGAGTAGTCCTACTCCAAAGAGATCCCTGAAGATGAAACAAACATGGAGCTCCTTCCCAGTGCTCTACAACAGCCTCTCATGGTACACTGAAAATGAAATCTGCTCTCCTAAAGACCAATATTATCACCCTGCCTTCCTTTCTTTCCTTATGGGCTTAAATGATATAATCTCACGGTCACAGTAATGTCTAATTGTAGTGTAAAGGCAGGTTGCCAGGCAAACAGTGGAACAGTCACTACATCAGCTTATTCTATAGTTTCAGGACAATCCTTTTTGATGCAAATATCAAACTCATAAAAATGTTACTGTAATGCAATGCCAATAAGAGTGACTAGTATATATCTTCCTATCAGTTGTCAGTTCAGTTTTACCTTGCAAGTTTTACCCAGCAGTGAAATAGTTAACAACATTAAAATACGTATTGCTGCATGATTTAAGTAATAACATGCCATTAAGGTGAATGGCAAAAGTTCAGATCTTGAAGATCTTGCTCCACCTGCCTGTGGACACCTTTGTATTGCTTATCTTTGGCTTGCACGTTCACTACCATCCTTACAGCCATTTGAGGGCCAACAGGATGTTTGTGAAACATTAAAGCCAGAGGGTAGAGCACAAAGTAGCACCCTCTGTGGGACAGACTTATCTGGTGCTGCCTGTGAACCAGCTCAAACTGCCCACACAGCTGTGTCCATGTGATTTATTCACTTCTCTTGGGCCATATACTCCCTTGCTCCTCCCTTCATCTCCTACAGTTTTTGATAATTGCTTTAAGAGCCATTTGTATAGATGGAACAGCAGAACAACTACACTTTGAACAGATATGGCATCATCTAACTTGTGAAAATAAACACACGGGCTTCTATATGTATGCACATTCAAGTTTAATTTAGTGATTCTTGTTTTTCTGCCTTCCCACCCCTGCCTTGTTGACATCCATAAAGATATTGCCATTAACAATAGTTTGGAAACTAGTGAGCATGAGTTTATGAATAGAATTTCTCTGCTGTGCTATTTTGTTGGTTGTCAGTACTTCATTTTACATGCCATCCATAACATCTCCAAACCAGAATCTGATTGACTGAGTATGTTTCAGCTTTAGCTAATAATAACAACTATTCAGTTTTAGAGACAAACCATGGCTACTAAAGTGTGGTCCTAATGAGCAGTTTGAGGAAATCAAGGTCTTGATTTGATCATAGCAGGGAGTTACAGCCAAAACACTTTTAATCTTTTCTTCAGTTTGCCAAGCAAGATGTTGCTGTATTTGGCCAACCAGGCAAAAAACTGCCGAGAATTTCAAGTTACTTCCAGTGTATATACTACAAGTAAACCAAAATGCAAACGTTATGAAATAGTAAACAAAAGCAGGAGAAATTCCCAAAAGCATCCTGAAAAATATTGACAGTTCAGCCTTTCATGCTTCCTCTCAAAGAGGAAGAAAAGCTGTCTGTTAAGAAGTAACTTAGTTGACTGCCAGCTCCTTTTCTCTCTTCTCCAGATTGTGGCTGAGATCTTAAAAGTTATTCAGGCACCTGACTCTCATTTGAAAGCTCTGGGGGTCTGGGCCGTGGTTTCTTCTGTCAGGGTCATGTAGATCTCTTTAGAGTTCCTTTTACATGGGCTCCCCATTTCTTTTTTATTGATTTTCATAATTTACTACTTGAGTTAATTAACCCTGTATTTATCACAGCAGCATTTGGGTCAGCCAGTGCAGAACTCTACCTAATATAGAGACACAGGCTCTCCTCCTTCCCTCATCCAGTGTGTGACTGAGTGGTGCTCCTGCAGCCTTCCCAAGTCTCATGGTAACCATGGATGGATTGAAAGCCCCAACTTTAAAGAGGTGTCAGCTGCCCCCACACCCACCTCTGTCAATGCAATAATCATGATATGTTTTGCTCCCAGCAGCCCACAAAGCGTTTCACCTACACGTTCAGCTTTCATGCACTGCATCGCTCACAACTTTCAAACCTATTATTGTAACACGATCCTTTGAACAATTGTTATTGTTTTTTAAACCAATTTATTCCACACTCAAAGGCCTCTAAACTCCCCTAATATTCAGGTTGGTGCCTGCACACTAAACTCTGGTTACTAATGGAGGTCTCAGAAAACTATCTGGTTACACATTCAAGCTGGTGGAAAAACAATGAAAAGAGAAAAGGAGAGAGGTACATTCAAATTACACCAACTAGTCTATCTTCCCAAACTGAAAAATTCCCTTTGCTCTATGTTAAGGACAAGTGGTTCCCCACACACCTGTGCAGCATAATGGCTGCTTAAAAGCTCTTTCTTATGATTACCCAGTGTATGTGCTGTGTACTTGCACAGCAGTTCTGAAACCAGAAAGTAGAAAGTTTTAATATCTTTTTAAATACACTTAATACATGATTGCAGTTGTTGATAGATGAATTTAAACTATGAGGGAGATACACCAACTCCATACCCTGAGCATCTGAATCTCAGTTAATAGTTCAAGAGTTCAGAGGAACAAGGGCTTACACAAAGCCCATCTATCAGCCCTTTCCCCAGGTATCCTAGAATCCAGTGGTCACTTTCAATCATGTTTGACAGAGCAGCAGCCTCTCAAAACCAATTTCACAGCAATCCATGTGGGAAAAGGAAAAGGGGAAAGAGAGGCACCCCAAACCTGTGCACTTCCATTTAGCAGGGAAGAGGCAAGCAGAAGCCAGCCATTACCTGTAGCTTTGGTTGGCATGCAGCTCTAGCCTTGTCCTTGCACACACAACCTCTTGCTCACCTATCTGGTAAAACTGGTAAATGGTGAAAATATGAGCAAATATTTGAGTTGAGAAGCAGGATAAAGTGAAATTATCACTGTAAGAGAAAATGCTGAGGACACAAGATGAAGAGGCTTAGGAGAACCAGAGAAGGAATCATTCTGGGGCCATGGGAAGAGTCTGGGGATGTTGTTATGGGGGAGTCTTAAGATACCAAGAAGAAGACAGGGTCATTTTGGTGAAGATCATAGGAGACAGGTGTTTCAGTTATGTGGGAAACGAGAGTTCTATACTTATGCCTCTTACAGGTCAGTGTGTACTGTACTAACATCTATGGAGACAGCTCTGGCCCTTACAAAATAATGAGTAAAAAGGATTCAGTCACTCATTCACAGCATTTCACTGTATTAGAAACTGATTTTAAAACTAGACTTCAATGTTTAATGACACTGATATAGGGGCTTGACCTTGATACTACTTTTAACCACCCCAAATGACCTGAGGTACAGTTCTCACCCCATCACACTTCATTGTCCAGCTTAAACTATGCACATGGCCTACCAACTACTGTGTGACAAGAAGGACTCTTGGTCAGGCCCCTTGACCATTTTTATGCTCCTCTAAACCTAAATGCGTGTCCCAGGGTCACAACACCACACAGGCCAGCTGCTTGCTCCCTGAGGCAAGGTGATCCAGGAGGCAATGGGAACCCAGAGTGAGCAGGACCCAGGCTCCCCAAACACAGCACCCAAATGAGGTGAGCAGGACAAACCTGGAGATGATAGCCAGAACCAGCCAAGAGCCCAGACCCTGAGGCAGTATCATAGTGATGAAACAGGTCTGACGTCAAGCTGGAAATTCAGTCTGTAGGTCAGGGTTAAGATGAGGTCTAATGATGGCCAGGAAGGTCCACAACCAGGCCAGCCTAAGCCAGGATATCAGTCCTCTGGTTGAGGTCTGGTTCGATAAGGCCCATGGTGAAAAAGAGGTGTAGCCACAGACAGGGATAAAAGAGCAGCACACCTCCATTACTGCTCAGCCAGGGCCTGATAGCCCTGGGTTGAGTTGAAATGGGGCTTCTTGGCCCTGTGGGTGTGGCTGGAAGCTCCAACTGAGGTTGATCAAGGCTTGCTAGTGCACTCAGGGGCCCAGCATATGCAAACTTGATGAAGAAGATGGGACATGGCTCAAAATGGTGGCATGGGGCATTTGAATCTATTCAGCAATTATAAATAGCCAGTGACAATGCCCCACAAACAACAAATACACACTTTGTTCTGGTCCAGAGGCTTGTGTGGCCAGGCTGAAAACGTGCATTGAGGATGGCTTGCTGCAGGGGTGGGAGTTGCATTCTTCTGCTCACGCTGTTGTCTTTGCATTTCCCCTGTGAGAACATACTGGGAAAAGCAGGGATAGTGTCTTATCAGCGTTAAGATTTCCTCAGACCTATCTGAGTCTTACTTGAGAAAAAATTAAAAAAGCAAGAAGCCCGCTTCAAAGAGCCAATGTGCTGAAAACACACACACAACACACAGAGGCACCCATGGTTTATTGATCTCGAATCTACAACTGTAGATCCTGCGTGAGGCAAAACAGACAAGGGTCTCTTCTTTGGACTGCTTTTCTACTGCAATTAATTTTGATGCCTCCTGAAACAATAAGAATTATATCAGTACTGTGAGAGTGATTATGCCAGCTAGTTGATATGAAAGCAACTATGTTAAAGCTTTTGCTTTCCCAGTGTGAGATCTAGAAATGTGAGAAAATTCAGGCTGAGCTGAATTGCTGATTCTGTTATTAAAAGTGCCATGTCTCCCTGTCAGCCAAATTCAGGGCTCAGCAGAGTGTTCACCATCTGCCCGCTGTGCAATACTCATAAATGTTGCAATCAGTATAAAATTTAGGATGTGTGGGCAATGCTGGAAGGTAAAAATATTATTTCTTTGCCAGATATATGTTAACTGGTTGTTTCATTTTGCACATATGGGACAGTGAAATGTATTTGTTTTCTTGCCAATAAAAGAACATTTTCCTAAATCCTTAGTCATAAGGTATCTACAAAAGGAGAAGGCTCTGATGTTTCCTGTTGGGTTTATGGTTTACATTACAATTCATACACAAATGCTTTTTGGCATCTAAATCCTGAGCTAGAAGTAATTTTAAAATTATGTCCTGAAATAGGAACTTCAGAACACTGTGTTGGCATCTGGCAGATATCTCAAGAGTGTCATGAACTATTACTACTTGAGGAACTTGGCAGGCACTCCATGAGCCTTGTGTACCTTACAAGTGTGTAGGAGTCCAGCTTAATCATTGAGCATCTGTATAGCTGGGCTCTGTAATGGGTATATGTCCACCCACCAAACTCAAATACACGTAGTAGTATGTCTGGATTTCACAGGGTACATCTGAGCCCCTGAGCAATGAAGGCTGCTCAAACATGAGTGACAGCAACTCACTATTTTATAAAAGCAAGTATTTTCTCAGGACAAACCTTGAATCACTAATCAGTCTCACTGCTCAAAGAATTTGGCATGTGTGTTTCGATCCCTATATGTTTTACAAAGTGCTGATACACATGCTAAGGCTGAAAGCCCTTTATAAAGTGTTTGGGATCTCATGTACAAGAGTGTTTCCTGGTAGGAGAACACAGGAAGCATTTCTGGGGCCCCTGGTGAGGCACTGGTGAAGCCAGTGGGCTGCTGGTGGCGACCACCATTCCTGCTCCAGGATGGAAGAGGCACCCACTCCTGGTAAGAAGTGGCACAGTGGTGGGATTTTGCCCCAGTCTAATTGACATTGTAGCCATGTTTCATGACAGCTCAAGAGCAGTAGCAGCTGTGTTTGTAGAACAAAATTTGCCTGTAAAGCAGGTTTATATATGTCTGCTTAGTGAGGCCTTCACAGAGGTCTCTTGGTGGGAGTTTTATAAGGGATGCCCTTCAGAACATCTCTGGTCTGCAAACATGCTCTTTCTGGACAAACATTTGCTGCTTTAAGGAGGCACACATGTACCATACACTTCCCTACAGTTAATGACAAGACAAGACATTTGCCATTTTTGAGGGTCTTCATGGAAAAAGTTGCATAAGTCTGCACAAAAATGTTAATATTTTTTCATGGTTTACTCATAATTCCGGCGCAGAAACCACACAGCTCCAGCACAAAAACAATGGCTTTGGAACTTCCTGAGCCAAGGAACTAAGGGCTGGAAACCCAGGAGCCCCACTGGGGCGAGCAGCAGCACCAGAGACCCAGGAAGGGGAGTCAGGGCAGATCACCAGTTTCAGCCTGGGCGTGCATGCCATGGTAGAGCATAAGACAGCTTTTCCCAATGCCTCAGTGACCCTTGATTCTTGGGCTGTTTTTCTTCCCAAATTGCCCAAATTGGGAAGACTCTGAAGAGAAGTGCAAAGGGCAAAGTACAGTCCGTCAGCCCCAGAGCCCAGCTCCCGCAGAGAGCAAGAGAGCAGTGCAAAACCAGAGTATGGGAAAGGTACGGCCCGAGGTGAGAGGCGAGTGCTGCTCTCAGGCCTGTGTTGCACACACTTATTTAAGGCACCAGCTTTGCTGAAGCTGAGCTCCTTATCTGACCCATCCTCTCTAATAGGCGCCGGTCTCTGTCCTGAGGCTGTCCAGTTTCTGCAGTAGTTGAAACGAACCAGAATGTTCCTGGTGTCCGTCTCTGGGTCTGAGCTTCCGGGACCAGGCAGGAGGACTTGTCCCCTGCAAGCCCTTGGCTCTGGCATTTATTAGTTCTTGACACAGAGTCTGAACAGTTGTAGTACATGTTGCAAGACAAAACTTTTAACTCTGGCCTTTATTTAATTTGACACTGGGTGAGGCCTTCATTCTACATCTTTCTTTAGCAGATAGAAATGTGTTTGGTCTATATTAATTTTTTGTACTGTACCAATGGTTGGCATTGATTGGTTTCATTTTATTCACTATAAATGTTAAAATAAACAAACCAAGGTCCCAAGTGGTGGTCAGGGATTTTGCCAGACCAAGGGAAGTAGTGGGCCCCAAGAGGCTCTGAAAACCACCCAGAGAAAGATCTGCACCAAGCAGGGATAATAATCTGTTCCAGAAGCTAGAAAATATTTTCCAGGAGACTTGGCAATTGTGGCTTAAGATGGAGAAAGAGAGAAAGAGAACGATGGATAGAGAGAAATTGCCCTTTTTCCAGGAAAAATGGGTAAGTCTGAGAAAAGCAAAGCCCTGGCTATTGCAGAGTACTTAGCCACAAGGAGAGATTCCTTTTGCATCTCCAGAGATGCAGAGACAGTTCTTTGCCCACCTGTGGAGTCCAGACAGGCAAAAGCTGGAGGAAGTCTTTGCTTACAAGAGACATGACAAATAAGGCTGGTAAATAAGAATTAAAAAAACTTAAACTAACCTGTACCAGTCTCTTAGACCCACAAAATGATGGCTAGAGAAGTCAGTAAATCATCTGGTCCGAATTTCCTGAAGCCAGTTAAGTTTCAGTCCTTGGGACAGACCATTAGGTTTTGGACAGTCTTTCCCATAAGGAGCCAAATGACTTGTCTAACAGAAACTCGTCATTTAGAAATGCATGGAGATTTAATGTGATGATAGCTTGATATGAAGAACTGACCACTTTCTTTGGCAATTTGTTTTAATGCTTACTCTCATTGTTAAACATTTTTGATCATTTTCTCATTTGAAGGTGCCAGGCTTCCATTTCCAGCTATTGGCATTTGTTGCTAGATTAACGGCTCCTTCATCCATGACATTTACTGCCAGGAAACATCCTCTGTAATAAAATAATTTCTCATTTTTTATAACTAAGTCTTGATTAACTCAACAGACTTTTCTCCAAGTCTTTGCTATGGCCTTTTTCTCTAGACCCTGCACAATGTTTTGGCTGTTTTCCACACCCATGCCAATATTTCAACAACCTCCTAAAACTGTGGGTATTGAAACAGTATCCCTAATACTGTATACAGAGATAAAAGCACATCCCTGCTCAAACTGGAATGGCGTAGTAAACCCTTCTGTTGTGATTTTTTCAGTTGCTATCAGAAGCTGACCTAGATTCCATTTACTAATGAGGTCCCAGTCTCTCAGGTGCTTTGATGGTGTCTCTTGCTCACATGCTTCAAGTCATACTGATCACCTGACTTGGTTTCAAAGGTCAAATCAAGGACATTTGTGAAGCTTTTATCTCTTTTTACAGCAGAGATCAGTCGTGCGCCTCTCACCTGAAGAGTTTCTTGCCAATGTGGCGAGATTGATTCTACCTCAGTCTCGCCTGTGACCTACAGCTGATGATTGAGATGCTGTAGTCAAACCACAATTTAACTACTTGGTGGTTCAGTCTGGTTATACCTCAGCAGCACTGAACAACCTTCTGCATACAGAGAGCTGCCTGAAGGGAACCAGCTAGAGAGCTCTTTGGAGAGGCCTTGAGCCCTATGTTAATCCCTTTGGAACAAACCACACAGACATTGTGTATCATTAGTTTCTTGCAAGAATGCTATCTTGTAAACCAGTGTAGACTTCTAGTGACTATGTTCTCATCTAATTTCATTAACAATTCATTTTTCTGCTGCCTAGAATCCCTTGTCAGGCAGACCAAGCTGCAGTGCTGTCAAGTATGCTGGTGACCTACTGTGATGTTGGCTGAACACTCTGCATTGTTCTAGTATCCTTCTGGTGTTTCAGGATTCACTAAAAATTAATACTTCTAGGCCAGGATCTTCTCCGTCATCTCTGTAGGTCTCTTGACTACAAGATTTCTAGATCTGCCCTTTTTCAAAAAAATTAATTCTGAGTCAGTGTGTTTTAATATAGTCCTGCTTTTTGGGTGGAAAGAAGGCATTCACGCTCATTACCTTTCTGGCTTCCAAATACAGATAAGAACGGAATAAGTCTATCTTTTCTACATGACCATTAATAATTTTATAATTTTTATCTATCAAAGGTCCACTTACTTCTTGTAGTATGCCTTGCATCCTCGCAGACTAGTCATATTGTTGCTTATGACACAAATATGGCTGTCCCACTCTTATCTGTCTTCAGCTGCTTTTTACGTCTTCCATTTTACCAAACCTCCAAACCTTTCTCTTTCTCTTACTAATGCATAGTTAATTTCACTTGAGTATTGCTCCTGATGACTGCAGAAAATTTTCTGAGAGACACTAAAATATTCATAATGTCTGAAACTTTGGCATCTGGGTTATGCTCTAAAACAAATGTGTGTTTTTCAGTAGAGAATTCAGGCTCTTTTGTGATGTGCTTTGCTTTTCACTAAATTTTGAAAACCTAAATGAAAGCGAGTGTTGCAACTGGGTGGATCACTGTAGATCAGCTTTTGGTCCTAGTTTATTTTCTTTTAACTCAAGATTTCTTTTTCTCTTCAGTTTTATATGAGCATGTATACATTTGTCTTCAAGTTAATAATCATTAGTCTTATGACTATTTTTTTCTCGCAATTTCTCTGAGTTCCAGGAAATGGTTTTTTATGAAAATATGCCTACGACTCATCAGCAGTGTCTTCCATTTGCCCCTACTGAGTATCATGCTGCTACAGGCAGACTACTATCAAGTTTCATCCAGTGACTAATTATCTTTCTCTAGTATAAAGCAACTGAAAGATTTACCTCTTTGGGCACAATACCTTTTTGTTAGAAATGCTTTTCAGACAAAGATTATCTTGTAACAAAATCTTACCTCTTCAGAACATTTTAAAAAATAAAGCTGTTAATCATATCTGCTCCTCCTCAGCCCTTCCAAAGTCTCCATCTGTGGCCTTCTGCTGGAAACAAGAGCAAAATGGGAGGAGGAGGGATAGAGGCAGACAGATGGAGTGAGACTGATGGAGGGACAGACAGTGAACTTACCTTATGGACACTCTTCTCAACCCTAATCTATTAATCCTGGTATTTACCCCAAGCCCTGTTTACCTGACATTCCATGTTATTAAAAACTCAAAACAGTATTGCTTAGACTATTTTCAGTGTTGACAGAATCTCCTTCAGTGTACAAATCTCTAATACTCTTACAATTAAACATCATGAGGGATATAGTATTCTGATTGTAACTCCCCTGATTAGCCTGCGTGTAGGGGTTTGGGTTTTGTATTTCCTGTAAGAAAGTATTGTTATCAGAATGGGGAGTACTTAAAAAAACCAGTTGTTGTTTACTTGTTTTTGAGTTTTAAGGCCCCATACTGGAAAGCAGAAGAAATAGAAAATATAATGTAGTTCATCCAAATTTTTGTGTAAATAGACAAAGCTGTTCCGTGATGCCTCTGGCTAAATAGTTTTCTTAGTTGCTGTTGAAATTGAACATTAAATTGTCTCCTGTACCCTGCATATCAATATTTTTTTCTACCATGGTGATGATAGTTAGGGAGTCATTAAATTCAAAAACAGGAATGTAACTGCATAAATAAACCTACGGGATCCCAACCTGTAGAGAACTGGTATCCAGGTATTCAGCCAACTCAAACTGCAAATGTTTGTGTAAGAAAAGGACTTGTATTTCTTGTTCTGTGCCAGGCCTCTCAGTAATTATGTTCCAATACAAAACTCTTCATTCACCAATGGCATGCACATGTCATGTGGAGCTCTTGCAAAACCTTTGAGCAGTCCTGAGCTCAGTAACAAGCATAAGCTTGAGCCGTCCAATGCAAGTTTAACTGGAGCCAGAAGAAGCAGAAATGGGTAGGTGATAGGAAAGAGAAGGAAGACAGGACAAAAGGTACAATTCAGGTACGAGGTAGCTGAAAGTAAAGAACTTGTGGAAAAAACAAAGCAGCAAATAACCTTAAATCCCAGCACAAGGTCATCTCCAAAGGAGGCGACTGCATCCCACACAACTGCTGACTAATGATTCACACTGACCTGGCCAGAGAACACTCAAACACTCACATCTGGACAACTGTCTGGTTGAAAGGACTCCACAGAGCAGGAATCAAAGGTGGGAATCCCACTGCCAATTGCAGATGTATGATTGCATTCTTCTCCCTGCCTGCTTCCTAAATCCTGAAGGCAGTGGGATGGTCAGGTGACACCAGAAAGTGCCATCTGAGATGGTTGTTTTATTGTCAAAAAACTCAGCGGTATTTTGAAGCAAAGATTTGGGTAGCCAAAATTGAAGGTACTGAGGAGACTTGTCAGAGCCAATGAAACCCTGTCACAAACCCTTATGCCAAGTGTTTTTCACTTCCAAAGTAATCACAGAGCTGTATCCGTAAACACACATGGAGTGTCTGCAGGGCCTTGCTGCAGCAATAAGGAAGGAAGGGAAAGTCACTTACTGTGGGACCAACAGTGTTTGCTGTCTGGCAGATACGGTCTAAAACGAGCCTGGAATTGAGAATTTTATCTATTGTGCCTTTTTTGTTTGTTTTAAGAAGCATTTGCCAAAGAAGATGCCACATTACCAGGAAATGGCTGCTCAACACGATATCGTATTTTCTGCCGAGTTGTTCTGGACAAGTGATGGATTGAATGCCTAGCTCCATGAAAACAATTGAGATCAGGCCTCTGATACAAGGGAGCCATTTTCTGTAGACACAGGCTGCTTTTAAAAAATATTTAGGAAGGCACAGTAAGCATAAGTGACTCTAGAGAGGCTGGTGCCATGAATGTTTCTAACCTGCGTTGTTAAGCTTTTCTCAACATAAACCTCTTTATTGCATCCCAATGCAATGCCAACATGGGAACAGCTGCTTTCTCTCCTTGTTTCACATGAAGCTGCTCTCTGAGCTAGATCTCGGGCACAGGGTGGTCCTAGGAAGACCCCAGTGGGAAGATCTCTCCAAGCTGCATTATGGGGAGAATTTGGCTCATAAAATAGCAGGGTAGAAAGATGGGCAGGCACACAGGAGCACCTTTGCCTGGTGTTTTAATCTAGCTGGTTCCTCAGATGAATGTAAACAATCATGGCCAACACAAGCATGGAGAGAAGAAATCTGCTGATGGGCATATGGATATACCTGGGTTGCTTATAAAGGGCAGCACCATGACTTCTTTACTTGTGCCTTGTCCAGGTGAGCTGTCGAGTCCCAGCTGTGCTTACAGGAAAAGTCCCATACCAGGAATGTGGAGGGGACCCACACCGTGCTCCTTGTGGAGTGACTGCCTCACAGGCTCCACAGCAGCTTCCTCCCCTGTGGGCTGTAGCTGAATCCCAAAGAGCCTACCAATGCCCTCTCATGGATCAAATCCAGCCATTCCTATGGGAATCACCTGCAAGCTACTATCCATAACCACAGGGAAGACCTTGCACTGTAAAGGAGTAACAAAGATGTTTGTCTGCCCTTTAAGGATAAAATACTAACTCTTATTAGCAAAGTATGGGTAAAAAGACTATATTTTGATCAAAGCAAGGCTCACTGCTTTGCAAAACATGAACTGAGTTTCTCTTGCTAACAATATTCATAGGATCCATTTGGGGTATATTTATAACATTTTCAGTAAGTTGCTGAAGATGCACCAATCCACCATAAAGGCTGGTTCTGACACAGTTTTCTTCTCACAGCTCAGTCACCACGTGGAAAAAATGCCTAAAAATCTCTTTTCAAGGTAAGTGCACTCATGATGTCCAAGAAGAGAGAAGATTTAACTGGCATATATTGACAGTAAGAATGAATAAGGTTGTGTATCTTGGGTGTCTTTCACATCTTGTTTGAACTGAAAGAAGAGTTATTTGAGTGCTTTCCTGTGTTTCACAATAACTTCAAGTAGAAGGAGATAGTTAGATTTGACCTGCTTCATCAGGAGTCAGCTGTTTCTGAAAATGTTTTGCCAGTTTGCTCCAGTGGCTTATTTGGCTTGCCATAAAAAACAATCATTTACACATAAACTTGGCAAATGTCAATTGCTTCCATTCTTGTCTGGGAGGTTTTATTGCCCTCTTGAGAAGAGTGGCAGTTGGGTGAATAAGGCCTTTTAAGCCCCACTGGCTGCACAGAAGGCGCTAAATTTGCCCTGTAACAAAGAACAGCAATTTTCATGATTCTTAGAAGCTCATCTGTCACTCAGTCTTGCAGGCATGCCAAAAAAAGTCCTGCTGGATTGTTATTTCCAGATTCTGGGGTAACAACTTTGAGGCACCAGCAAGTGCCTGCTAGTACGGAGCATCAGTCATGGGTGTGTGGTGGGAGCGGCGTAGGTTGAGCAGGTAGAGCAGGCCATGTGAACTGCAGATTCCAGAGGAGTGGAGGTGCAGGCACTGGAATGTGAGTGACCAAAGGATACCCCACTTATGCTGAGAGGGACACACACCTCTGTCTGCTCAGCAGAGAGATCAGCTGCATAAGACCCTGGGCTGATATCAGTCTGCCTCCTCCGCTAATTGGGTCTTTCTGAGCTAAACATGGTGCTGGCAGGCAAATGGAGTCCCTGGAACCATAGAGGGAAAAGCTTCATTGGGCTTTAGAAGTTGGCTTTCAACCCTTGTGCACAGTGAGATTTCTTCCTGATACTAATTTAACAACCCAGCAAACATAAAGCAAATGAGCAGATGAAATATGGAGAATTTCCGAGATTAGCTAGAAATGAAATGTGAGCAGTGGTGTCTGTGGGGGAGGAAGCAGCCCCCTGTTGCAGCAGCTCCTGCAATTCAGCTAGCATTTGGAGGGCTTCAGTCCAATCCGTGCTCAGTCACATCAGGGTTTACTGGTACGTCCGAGATGCCAGTGAAGAGCTCACAGGCCAGATCCTTAGCCCTAGGACTGCTTCTGACTCCCAGCGGTTTCTTGCTATTGATGGAAGTAAAGGGAAAAGGAGCCAGAGCAACAAAGCAAGCCATTGTGACTCTGAGAATGAGGAAACTGTTCCCACAACAATGGTAGAAAAATATTTTTGATGGCAGCATCAACTTTAAGAATAAAAGTTTTCCTGAGTCACAGATTTGTTAGTCCTTTAGGACAAGTATGCAACAATAAAATACAGTGATAAGAAATTACTGACGGCATTGCTTGGGATGGCACATGGAGAAGGGGGAAGGCAAGAGAGGTAAGGTTAATAAATCATTGTCCTGTCCAGTGGGCTTCCATTATTCATAGGGAAGGGCAATTACGAAGGCATACCACTGTCCCGCTTCCAAAGTTTAACATTCCTGTTTGATATCTGATCTAGCAAACAGTGTTAGGAGGTATCCAAGCAGCATGCACAGCACTTTAAATGATTAAGGGAGCAAAGTGCTTGGACACGTTGGCATTCTAGGCCATAGCTCTCTGGCAATTAAAGACATACATACATAAATACGTGTCTCCTTAGGTATTTTTTGATACAACCCAAACTAGTTTTCACTTAGAAGGGAAAACCACATTCCAGGCTCTATCGGTGTGAAGTCTGAGGCTGCTGCACCCCTGAAACAGGTAAGCTTTTGCTGCCAAAATCAGAAGCTGCCTCCATTTCTTTCATTTCTAAAGTGATGATGGTGCTCCCACTGGACTCCAGCTCTCCACTTCTAGGGAAAGGTCACTGAAGTATTGGCAAGATCAAGTGGGCAGTTCAGACACAGTCACCTCCTCACCCTCCACAAATAACAGGCTGGTTGGCTCCAAATCCAGGACTCTAATCCTACAGGACAGATTCCAACCTAGAGATACTTTGTTCTCAACTCAATGAGTGTAATGCCTACCCCTGAAAATAAACCACAAAGCTACAAGCTTACTTCAGCACAAAATTTCAAGTACTTCAATTTCTGCATTAGCATGTGTCCCCTCCTGTTTCCTGTGATCATTGGAGGACTGACCACGAATTAAGAATCAAAAGTATTTTATGTGATTGCATGTTTTCCCAGCATAATCTTGTTGATGCCTTCCCCAATGGTTCCAGTAACTTCTGATAAATTGGAGAATGCTGTGCCATGGGTCAGAGCATTAACTGGGATCCTTCTCATGGATCTTGGGTATGTGCTTGGCATCCTACCTTGACTCTGAAGCCCAGCTACGAAACAGGGATATAAAGACTGATCTGACTCGCTCAAGTGTGCATTTCTGTGTGTGTGATGCAAAACACAGCACCAACACTGGAGTTAACATCTTCTAGTGTTGTACACTGACAAGTGAGAAAGGAGTTAGATGGACTTATTAAGACAGATTTTTATAAATACGTACTGGACACAGAGTCCAACTGACTGCAGATTCCAGTATAAAGTGGGAGCTGAAACATCCCACTGGCTTGCCTGACCTTTAGACTTGTATTTTTATTTATGGTTTAAATCACCTTCTTCCCCCTCCCCCCCAGTATGGTCAGGGTTTAATCACTTGAAAGAAGAGGACACTCAGAGCAGCTCTAGCAGTGACTGGGTAAGGATAAAAGCCAGGCAGGCTTTGCAATTTCCTTCTGCTTTTGAATGTTTCAACTTTCCATGCCACTTCTGGGTCACTTACCAAACCTCTTGTGGGTTCAAAACTAATTTACAGAGCAGAGAGAGAGAGAGCTTCCAGGAACCAGCATCTCTGTATTGCAGGTCAAATGCTCTGTGGTTCATTTGATCAGTAGCATGGCCCTTCCCTTGCTGCTGTGCTCTGCAAGGGAACCTGGAGTGGACAATGCAGATGGTCATACAGGGTTTCAGTCTGCTAACTCTGAACTAGTTAAAGCTGAGGAATGCCTTTCACAGTACCTCACATCAGCTTGGGTTGTCAAATTCAGAGGCTAAAAGTTGTCATTGAGTCTCTGACTAAGACATCCATTTCATCCAGCAGCTACATCTTTCCTGTTGTTTTTGAGGAAGACCATAGAAAAGCCTCCTTCCTGTGGAAAAACCCACTGATCTACCTGGCCTGTGTTGATTCCCCTTAGTCTGTCTGTTGTGGATATCCTCTTTCTCACCATTTTAGCACAAGGAAGCACAGGGCTGACTGCTCTGAGGGGGAAGGTCTGGTCCATATCAGCAAAAACCAAGGGTGGAGATCAGTGGAAGCGGATGCCAATAGAACCTTCATTTCCTTGGTGCCGTGATGCTGCCGGTAGGGGCACCGGGCGTCCGCTCACGGTTCCAGGGGCTGGTTGGGCTGCTCTGCAGCGCAGGAGGGCTGGTGAAGGTCCTGTATGGGTTTCACCTAACCCACCGATGTTACAGGCGCACCAAGGAGGGATAGACAAGCGGAGAGGCTTCCCAGATGTTTATTCGGGCACCAGGATCGTGCCAAGGAAGCACTGGCACAGCGTGTTACAGTCACATATATACCAACACGAGGGGGCGGGAGAGG
>VYZT01033724.1:0-109020 GCA_013400735.1 Pomatostomus ruficeps | reverse complement strand
GGAGAAAACAGATACCGAGGGGGGGAGGGGGGAGACAGCAGTGCCTGGCCATGGGAAAAACCAAAACCTGGCCAACAGCACACCACAACACCTTGGCATTCGCAGCCACTGATGACTTGTCAGTGTGAGCTGGAACTTTTGGCTGAGCTCTCACAGAGAAGTACTGACATGCAGCACCTGAATGGAAAGCTTTTGTGTCTAGAGACAAAGCTGTGGATGCAGCCTCTCATATCCAAATAGGATATGCAGTCTAGCCCAAAGCAATTTCAAATATGGTCTGTCCAGGCCAAGTCTCTATATTCACTGGACATATTCATGCATGCAGATGTGCATGCATCCACATGCTGCTAATAAAACAGAATTAGTTTTCATGCAAAACACTAAATTGAAGAAGAACCCTTTCATTATTCTTAGGCTCAGAAAAAACTCCCTGAAAATCTTAATTGTGGCTAACCTACTGTTCAAGATCATTTACCCTTCTCTAAATTGTGGATGTCTGTGCTTGGGAACTCAGGGCACTCTGCTGAGCCTTGACCACTGAAGCTGCTAACAGAACTGCCTGTGTTTTAATAGAAGACAAGCCATTTTGAGTTATCCTTGCTCTTTCATGCCCCAGGAAAAAGTGCTGGTTTATACCTAATTTTCTGCAAACTAGCTGAGCACTTCTGTTTTAACCACTGCTGACCTCCAAACCCCACAGTATTCACTCAGTGGATATTTGGAATGCCTAAGTGAAATATACCTAGGAGGAATGCAGGTATGAGAACTTTATGCCAGGCTGCAGATTATTAAATGGTTTTATCCAGCCGACAGCGGCAATTTTGTTTTCATCACTCAACATCTTTGTCTCAGAAGAACAAAGCACAAATTGAATTTTGGCAATGTGCACCAGAGCCCCATTCCAGGAGATGTTTATTAACTGTCTTACCAGCCTAAGAGCAGAAAGAGGCTTTTCAGAGAGGTTGCATCCTGTCCTCTTGAGCAATCCTTGAGTTATTATCTCAAGATCTCACATTTAAAATACTGTAATAAATGAAATTATTAATCAGGAAATGGGCAGTCAGTCCATGGTCATCTTCTGATATCTCTGACAGTGTTCACAGAGGAGGGCAGGCTCAATGAGTCTCTGATTTGAATATGAGAGCTTGTTTCTTTTTTTACAGCTGTAATAGATCCATCGTGACAGTGAAGATCTGTCTGGACTGCCTGTACTTTCTTGGAGGTATAGGCTCAATATTTTCCTCACAGCAGTGAATAATTCTCTGATAAATATTTGGAGAGTCTTCTCTCTCCACCATGCTGGAGACTGGACTCCCTTAATTCACCTTTACCTTGGATGGGCTTTCCACAGTCTGGTTAAGTGCCATCATCTCACCAAAGCTTCCCAGGCATGGATGAAAGCTCTTCTACCAGGCACCAATACCCCAGCTGGGCACATAACAAATTGTTTTCGATGTCTTTTGGAAGAAAACATTGCAAGATAAGGAAGATCAGCAGGAGCTGCCATTCTGGCTCCTGGATTACCTGGAGTGTGCAGCTTGGTGCAAGGAAGGACTTTGTGTCTTCTATCCAACAAAGCAGGAAACAGCCTTTTCTGAAGGGAGGTTTATGGGATTGCTCCAGTGAGGCCAGAAATTTGCCCTTCTGCTTCTGGAAGCACCCCATGAAAGAAGCTGCAACTGGAGAAGTGGTCAGGTGAGAGACAATGCTGCTCCCCTTCTGCTCCTTGCTCCTACACCAGAGGTAGCAGTGGGCTGAAGGCACAATAGGAGCCGCCAGCCTGCTGCATCATTTTCAGCTGAGGAGATCTCTTCCTCAGGTACTCCTCAGTGAGCTCCATGTTTCCAGACTGGGTGCAGGAGTCATCGTATTTTCCTATGTAATTTTCCTAGTAATGTTTATAAGGAAAGGACTTTATGGAAACCACATACAATTGACTTAAAGACTGATGCTACCAACATCTGTTATTCCTATTTACGTCGCTTTTTAATATTTCTTCACACAATGCTTATAGAGCACAATCTCCATTATACAATATCCTTCCTAAAAGCTAAACTTTGCCATGAAATTTCACACAATCACATGTAGAAATAACCAAATAAATCTCCAGCAGAAAGGGATGACCTTTTCTTTGTACTTTTAGGTGGCTTGAAACATTCTCTCTGACCTTAAATCCAGGGGGATGCCAGCGTCTTATGAAGGAAGAGGAAACACACTTGCTGCCCATGGGCACACTCAGCCAAACCTCTGACCACAGCAGTTCCTCGCAGTGAATGACAGCTCTACCTGCTTGGGAATGTGCTGAATTTCTCTGTACTGATCAACTACATCCCACCTGCTGTGAATGACTGACCCCCCTGAGCCATTAGGTGCAGGACAGCACTGTTTTCCTGCAAGGGTCAACACTACTGCTTCTTCCCAAACCAAATTCCAAATCTTGACTCCTAGCTTACACTAATTTATGGTAACCTAAACTGCAGAACTCACAAGAGTGTTGCTTTTAAATTAAATGTAAATGAAAAAAACTGTACTTGAGCTACAGTGATATTAACATCTTATTAGTGCTACATTAATGAGATCCATGCAATGCAAGCAAGCACTTTGCCTCCTTCTTCCTGATAAAGCAGCTTTAACACGTTCTTCTGTTAGGTATTTGTAGAAGATGACACTTAAAAAACCTCCATAGCTATTCAGATCATCTGCCTCAGTACACCTGAGCTATGTGATTCCCTTTTCCTAATCCTGGCAACAGAAACTTTTTTGCTTGTTACCCTCACTTTGTAGCTGTTGGATATCAACTACAGAAACTATGCCAGCTTTTCCAAAGGAGGTTTTGTTGGTAGCTTGTCACAATTCAGCGGTGACACGAAACTCAGTTTCATTCCTGCATTTTGGAGCAAGTTGAACTGCTAGGTGATATTTAAGGAGCCTTTGTTCTTTAACTCGTATCTGTTTGCCATTGTACTTTTGCAGCTTTTTTGGATACAAGCACAAAAGGGTTGTTTCTGTGGGAGGCCTGAAATCCTGAATTCCTGCTGCTTGTTTCTGCTGTGCCACAGTGGGAGACACTATTGGGCCTTGCACTTTCCAGGTAAATCCAATACTTGCTGGTAGTTCTGGCTTTCCAGCTGCTGCATGCTTCTGTGCCCTTCTTTCCATAGTTTTTTCCATTCCATTTCCCCCTGTGCTTCCGGCCCATATTCAGACCCTGTCTTATATTGCCTATGTCCAAGATCCCTTTTTAAGCAGCATCCAGGTGACCCAGGTCCCCAGCTCCCTCTAAGGTCTGTAGAGAGGCTGTTGTGACAGCCCTATACCTCTTGTAACAGTTTTTTCTCTATCCCACCTTCAAAATCCAAACAATCCTGCTTGCCTCTCTCCTACTTGTGGTCTCCTATCTCCACCTCAGGCATACAGAGCTACTTCCACACTGCTCCCTAGCTCATGGCCTCCAAAGAACTGGCAGAAGAAGGTGGCAGCAGAATGGCATTGCAGGATGTGCTCCTCCCCAGCAAACAGGAGAGCTGATCTCACAGGGCACCCCATCCACCAAATGGATTACATGACAAGAAAGGAAAAAAGAATCCCTTTAAGACCTGCACCCTGCAGAGACAGAACGACCAACTTCTCTCCCAGGTCCTCCCTTCTGCCATCCCTGCAGGCCTGGAGACAGGCTCCAACACAGAGAAGTTAGAGATAGAGGCTAATGGAAAAAGAGAGCCAAAGCCCTCTTCTCCTGTTCTGTTTATCCCAGAGGCCATGAGGTACGTGCCTTTCAAAGACAGACATTGCTAACACAGTCCTCCACTAATACAAATTTGTGTAGGCCCCACACCAGATCGTTCTGGTAAATTCAGTGTATTGTCTCAGCCTCTGCTTCAGTAGGACTGTCCAAGGTCTCAGAAGCTGGTGAGTTGCTTTTAGCACTCAGTGCCTTCCCACCTCACTATGGCATTTCCATTGTCATGTTAGGAGAACTGCAAGCAAAACAAAACATCTTTCAGCACAGATTCCTTTTGTTATCAGGCAACTGTGTTTGCTGAAATGTCCAAGCAAGAGACTATCACTGCCACAGCTTGGGTGTTGCCTCTGGAATTTGGAAGGATGAAATCACCACACATCCCACCACCCTGCTCTCTTTGAGACATTTCTCACTAGGCTCACATGATGTGGTTGCCTCCAATAGAAGGGACTGGGATCAGTGATTCAGGAGGTCACTTCCAGTCCTGCAGCCCTTAAATAGTATGGAAAGAGTTAGTCTGACCTTGCCAGTAGAAAGCAGCAATAACTGTTAAAATTGGCTCAGGGCCTGGAAGCATGTGACCCAGGGCAGGAGAGGGGAGATTCTGGTCCCAGATGCCACTTGACTCAAATCATTAGTTTTGGTGGATCTTTAATACCACTGTCCCTTATGATCTGAGTAACTTTGTCCCCTGGGAGCGATGGCTCTTCCCAGCCTCTGCAAGGCCCTGTGATCTCTGTGAATATTGACTCATGCTGGCTACTGGCAGTCAGTCTGGGTCAGCAGCAGTACACAGACTGACACAGTGACTCAGTGCCATTAGAAGTGGCCAGTATCCAGAGCTGCATCAGTTGCTCTCCTAGGTCAAGATGGATGTACTTGTGACGTATGTAATTTTTCTGTTTCCTGCACTCTGATCCTGTCCTGGGAACATCTCCTTGTAGGATGCAACAGGCACCACTGCATCTTCTGGTCCAACCCTCTGCAGGGCAGTGAGAGACTCAGGAGAATGCTTATATGTTGCAATTAATTGGGAAAGCTGCTTTAGGAGCCTTTGCTTCTTCAAAACAAATACAAAAGCCAAGCAGTCTAATCGAGTACCACAAAATGAAGCCCTTCCCTTCTTTCCCACATGCACGGCCAATATTAAATAACATCCTCTTGTCCAAATTGGGACAGATCCCTGTTCACCTTGGGCACATGGAGCCTTGAAGGAGCTTTCTTACACAGGATATTAGACCAAAAGTACTTACGTGGAAACATGTTTCTATTGATGTGTTTATATTCACACGAAATTATGCAGCAGTGAGGCATTTTATGGTCTTGTCCTCTCTCTGTCTCCAACAAAGACTGCCTTTAATGTCTCAGTGATGTACCAATTCAATGTTTACATCCCCCTCTATTGTGAAAGCAACTGTGTGATGTCTGACAGCAGTATTTCCTGTCTGTTATAAGCAGCACCAACAACTGATTTTCATTTCCTCATAGAAGAAACCCACATTTGTGCTCCCCAAAGGCAAACAAAACTGTTTAAAATGTGTTTCCCAAGGAGTAATTTCTGGGCATGATATAATGCCAGCCTTGAGCCCTGATGCTGAAAATTGTTGTTCTGTAAGTTGTTACTGCAAGTTCCTCCTTTAGCCTGCAGCTGAGGGTGCACGTACTAATAACTCAGCAGAATAATACATGTGGTAAGATATTCAGTAATATTCAGCTTTACCCATGCATTCTTTCTCCTCTGTTTTTGTACAGAGTTCCCCTTCTTCTTACAGTTAAGCCTGGACATATTTTTCTATTTTAAATTTTCCAATGATTTGTACAAGAGAGTATTAAATTGCTAAAGGGCATATTAAGTGTTACTGCTCTGTTAAACTTGAATGAAGCAATGCAAGTCTGGAATGCATTTAATAAATCTGCAGCCCGATAAGGAAGCTTTCTTCACCGAATCTGACATTCCTTTGCACTAATCACCTATGTGAAAGAACTGCCTCTAATTCTTCTATTCTTTCAGCTTTCTCACCCCAGAACTAAAACCAGCTGCAAGTTTCCTCTTCTCTTGGCACCATGTAATTTAAAGCCCTTTCCACAGCCTTCTTCAGAGGAAGGTGTGCAGGATACGGGTGCTGTAGAGGCTGCAGATCTGGCCACATGGCCTCACTGGAGCAGCCCTTGCTTACATTTTTCCAGGGTTTTTTTGGTTTTCTTTTTTAGTTGGAAAATGAGCACATAGCACAGTCAGCTCTGAGGAGGGCTCGTGGTGAGTGTATGGAAGCTGTACCAAGAAAAGACCTATGGCAGTGAATGCAGGGGAAGGAGACCAAACCAAGCCATCCAAGATTGCCTGGGAAGGCTTGGAGATTTAATACTGAATATTTCTTAACCTATTTTTTAAAAAAATTGTTCTTTCACTTGAGGAGCCCACAGGTCATTTCCAGGGTGATTGATCTCCTTAATTTGACCCACAGGGGAAGTGGCCATTGGATTACACTCCATAAGGAAAGAGTTTGTGAAATGTGAAACCATTACAGTGGTGATGCAAAACGACAAATCAGTTTTGATGGATGACAACCCTTCTACGTGGCTTTGCTTTGCATTTCAGTTTCTTCTGGTAGCATATCCCTTCACCGCATCTGTCCTCACTTGCTGCACCTTCTTGCCTCACAGAGCTATTCTGGCCTGTCTCCTGCATGTTACACTTATGTTTAGCATATTAAATTAATTAATTCAGGAAGATTATGAAACCCACTTGAAGAGAGATTTCAACCCCTGTGAGAAGTCTGTATAAACTCTCAGACCTGTTGATAAACAGCAAAGAGAAAACCTCCAGGTCTCTATGATGAAAGCTTCAGCTTTCTCATATCATATGATAAATAGCCTTATTATAGTCAACACTTCTTGCCTGTGATACCCTCCTGCACAGCCCTAGACTCACTCTTGATCGTCACTTGGATGGAAGGGCGGACAATGGCAGAGGATGTACACAACTACACTGTACCTGCTTCCATGCTCCTGGAATTGCTCCTAACAACTGCTCATCCACTTGACAGCCTGTCCAACTGTGTGCCACTGTAGCCAGGTACCACTAGGGCATGCAGCCTGATGCCCAGGAGGAGCTGGGGAACAAGAGAGAAGGGTTAACAGGCAGAGGAGATGATGGGGTGTCTGCCAGGAAGCAGGAAGATAGGACACCACCTTTCATTCGGGAGAAGAGAAGGACAAACGGTGAAGGCAAAATAGTAGCTGTAGGATTGATGGTTGAGTCCTGGAGTCCAGTGAGAGGAAATTGTGTGTCCTTCTCCTTTAAAGTGAATGTACAGTAAAGGGTACCCATGTCGTGTGCCAGACTGGCAGGACAGAAAAGGAAAGCCGGTCTGTGTGAAGAGGGCAAGTACTGTATTGACAGCGGGAGCACAAGGCTCCTCATACTTTTCTGATGACACATTTCAGCCCAGATTGAGCTCTTTAGGAGTGAGCTGCCTCATGTGTCACAACCCTCAAATCCTTGGCCTCTGCACTGAGACTACCAACGAGAATGCCAGCTATGATGGTGGGTTTATTTTCACTGGACTGAATGGACTTCCCTCTCATTCCATAGAGAGCACGAGACAGCTGTAAGTTAGCAACAGCTTTTCCTTGGAGAGGGGCCCGAGGCATAAGATTTAAACCACCTAATCTCTCTCTGTGCCCATGTCCCAGAATCTATGTTCTGTCCGGACAAAAATAGCGAACAAGGAGCTACAGGCGAGTTCACCGAATGAAAACTACACATACCCCTTGAGCTGCTGCTGGAGGAGAGGTAATGGAAAAGGGGAGAAATACAGGGGAAGGCTCCCGTCTCAACTGAAGGAAGAGATCCAGGTTCCCAGTCCTGAAGTGAAGACTGGGTATGTCACATACTTCTAAATGTGCCCAGCAAAGCTGGGATTATGATAGTGAATGATCTCTCAAGAGAGTGATCAGGTTTAGACTATTCATCGTTTTTTGGGCTTTGATGTCACCAGAAGAAAGGTACCATCTGTGTGGAAGTTTAATTTGTTCTTCCCACTGCCAAAAGTCAATGGGAATATGGTTTTGCAGGTTTGATGTTTGTTCATCAAAGGTTGTTACAGCTCCAGCTTGAAAACAACTTTTCACAGCCTCGGTTTCTTTGGTTGGCTCTTGAAAGCAAGCTGTATATTATCATTTCAGTACTCAGCAATGCACTTCCTCCCTCTTCCTCTCTCCTCAAGCGCGCCTGGCCTTTGCCCAGATCTCGAGACGTGGCCACTCCCTGGTTTTCATCTTCTAATATCTCGCCATATCTCACACCACCTCCCGCCTGTAATCTGTTGCGTTCCTCGGTGCCCGAGTGCTCGCTGCCAGCCAGAACCACTCGTTCGGCTGCCCGGCTCCGTCTCGGCTCTTGGGCAGTTCCCTGGCTCCGCCACCTGCCCGCTCCTCCCGCTGCCCGCAGGTGCCGCGGAGCCGACAGCGCGTCCCGGGCGCTGTTTGGGAGCGGGAGCACTCCCGGCGCGGCTCCACCTGCCCGTGCCGGGGCCGGGCGGGGATGGCCGCGACCGCGGCTCCCTCTAGTGCCCTCCCGGCTCCGGGCAGGGGCCAGGCCCGCTGGGAGCCGGTATCGTCCCCCGGCAGCTGCCCCCGCCGGCTGTGCCTCAGCCGGCACCGCGGCTCTGCCCGGAGAGCGCTGCTGGGGGCTTCGGCTCTCTCCTCCAAGGCAGGAATTCCGGGGAAAAAATAGAGTCCACCCCAAAAGCTCTGGGGGAAAGGAAGACCTTCACCTCTTGCATGAAGAATCATTTGTTCGCTTTCCCCTGCTTCTCATTATAAAAGCTATTTTTCCCAAAACAGGATGTTGGGCCAGGGGAGGTAATATAAACAGATGCATTCTTTGAAAGCTTGCGGTGCATTTTTGCGGAGCACAGGCTCTGCATTGCAAGTACAGGGACCCACGAGGTATGGGAACAAGGGATCACAGCAGCAGGAGGAAAAACGCTTCTTCTAACAAAAGTGAGTCAGCCCAGAGCCTCCCTCGACTTTAGTACTTTTTGCCGAGAAGCAGAGGGCACAAAGTTGAGATTGAGAGGTAAAGAAAACCTTTAAACAAAGCTGGTATTGGTAGCTTGCTAGAAGAAAGCTTGAAACAGCATCATAGCCTTGCTTCCTTTTAAAAATGTGCAGCATTAGTTAATTTACACCAGCACTCACCTTTGATGACCAGAAGAAAAAGGATGAACACATTCCATCTCTACTCATTTCCCCTCAGATTGGCTCCAGCACCTGAAAGCTAGTGACTGCCAGGGTTATTAAGCAGTTTCACCTGGATCCATCACTACATCTGGGCACAGGTTGAATCTTTTCCCCATTGCTGTGTGCTCCCATCTTTTATCAGGTGTGGGCTTTTCACAAAATGTGCCCTCAACATGAGGGGCAGGGAGAGTAGAGCCAGAGGCTGTGCCTGGCCTTTCTGCCAGCTGCCTTATGGATATCCAGCTGCCCAATACCTGCACTAGGAGTAGCTTTCCTCAACCCTTCTTGTACAGGGTTCTGCTCTTTACACCGTGCCATGCTTATCACCTCTTCTTTTGTTTCTTGGCTCTGGTCTCTAAAATTCTCTTAAACCTTTTAGAAGCAAAACCCTTCTCTCTTTTTTACTAACCNATGGAGTTCCAGAGGGCCACAGTGTTTTGAAGCTATGCACATACACTTGCTCATGCCCAACAGTTAATGCAGTGCTTCCCCAGGAATAAACTACCAAGTCCTGGTGCAAAATTCTGGGCTTGTCCACACCATTTCTGTGTCAGATCCCCCCTTGAGCAATGCAAATGGGAATGATGAGGAAGGGAGCAATACCTTTTGACTCACTGGACTAAAGCAAACTACTTTTGGAGGGACAGGCTGGAAAAAAACAATGGATACTTGGGTTTTGTTTGGCTTGGTAATTTCTTCTGTTTCATCTAAACTGAAATTACTGGCATGCACTGGAGAGGAAGGAAGAAGGGAAAGCTGGCTATTCCCAGGCATTGAGCACTGCAGTCTAGGCCTCCTCAGCAAGAGGCTCCCACAGTTTAACCTACACTCATCCTCTTCTTCCCTAAGACTTCCTCTGCATGCAAAGCATTTTTTTTCCCAGAATCTACTATTTTAATTGAACATTAACACCGTGAGGTAAATGCGACATTGTTATCATTCCTATTTATAATTACTATTACTATTTGATCTTAAATATAGATGGTAAGAGGAGTCTTCAAGGATATGACATGTCACTGTTGGCTTCACAGTACGTAAGGGTTGGCCAAAACCTGAAGGGCTATTCTGAAGAAGGTGGGGATTACTTGTTTCAAATTACTTTTCCCAGCTCACTATCTGGTAGGAAAGTGCTGAAGTTTTTCCTATGGAAAATTTCTCCAGGGAACTTCTCAGGACCTCCTTTTTATTTCTGGAGGAAGACTAGTGCAAAATCCCCAAGTGGGTTAGAGAGTTACATTCAGCCATCTTCCAATGGTGCCCAGGCTCCTTTCTGAGCCTCGAATGAGAAGAGAAGGAGGGAGGTGGAGGGTGAAGTGCTTGGGGCACTGAGCAGTTCCATCTCACCTGGATTGTGAGGGGTCTGGGGCACTTCCTGCAGGGATTGGTGGGAGGCAGAGGACCACAACTCCTCCCTGCAGAGATGGTGCATAAATAAGGCAAACAGTGCAGGCATTTGGGTTTGCATAGTCTGGCTGCGCCGCAGCTATTGTGATCCCTGTTACTCAGGAATTCTACAAAACCGTACCAATTCTCATAAAAGTTTTGCAGAGTAGATAAATACTGCACTCCAGCATTCGCGGTGAGGGGAAAAGGAAAGCTTTAAGCAATTAGGCCGGGCCACACAGCGATTCGGCAGCAGGCTGGGCTGCCAGCTGTGCGGGGCTCCCACAGTGTCCTCGTCCGCCGTCGGCCAAAGCACCGGCACGGCCGCATGGCTCGGGCAGCTCTGCCAGGGGGCCAGGGAGGGGGCAGCGTGGGACCACATCCATCTTTTAAGGGAAGAAAGGGTCTGATCTTCCTTATGTTAGCAGGAGCAGCAGCTTTTGGAAGAGATGCTGACCTGCAGCTAGATGTGTTTTCCCTGGATTGCCCCAGTAAGCTTTGCTATCTATTTTGCACTGTGCCATCTATATTGTAGAGAAGTTAGAAGCTCTTAACTTTGGTCAGAGCTGTTCTTGGCCAAGGTTTTGCCGATGCCTCTGTTCCCTTTCCTGTGGTGCAAACAGAGAAATGAGTTGGGTCTCATCTCGCCTTCCTTGCTGGAGCTGGCTGCTGTAGTGCTCTACCTACAAGACATAAAAATGCTTTTGGGTTGACCAGTCCATGTCCATAAGGATTTAGAATAAGTTTTAGATGAATCCCAGTCCCTGGGCAAAAAGAGGACATTGTATTTTCTTTTTGAGAAGCAAAAAGCTTTTTAAACTCAGAATATATTGTTTTGGAAAATCAGAGCTGACCACATATTAATTCCAGCTCCTTCTCCCTGCTTTGGAGTGATAAAGCATGCATGATGCTGCTTGACACTGATATTTATAAGACAAAGTAGAGGTCAAATTTGCTGAATGTTTTCCAAATTCCAGTGAGGTTTATCACAAAGAGCCCCATGCACAGACCGAAGTGGCATGACTGACAAGGCCTGGATTGTGGAGTCACTAGAAGGCTCAGTTTCCAGACAGTGCTGGTGGGCCAAATCATGTTCTTTGGGGCAAAACCTGATGGAAAGCTACAACTGTGCAGTGAGATTCCAGGGAGTTTTCTTGGCTAAGTTTCTGACACGAAACTCCATTTTGAGGAGTTGGGTTTTCATGCCTCAAGGAGCAGCACTGTCCTCTACCAGCACCATCCTGCCTAGGTCTGATGAGAAAGAGCTTGGAACTCAGACCCTGTGGGGAAGGCAGGAGGCTGCTGCTCTCCCTCCCCTGCACCCTGACATCTCCCCTGGATCTCTGCAGGCTCTCTGGAAGAGAAGCATTGCTGGGTTTTCTTTGCTAGCTTCCTGTCCAAAGAAGTGCAGGATAAAAGTTTCTTTCCCACAACATGCGCTAACAGGACTAGCAGGAACTTGTCCAAGGCAGATTGGCAGAAGTGCCCACCAGCACACCATGACTGAGAAACCAGCTACACTTCCCCCGCCCCACTCAGACACTGCCCCCAGGGCTGCTGCTGACACCGAGTGTCTCTGCTCACATTGGAGGACTGACACTATGGAGGCTTCTTTGCACCCTGATGGCCTTACCTGCCAGTGCTTTTCAGCCTCCTGGCCCAAAGCCAATGGGGATGGATTTGGTATTGCTAAACCTCAGTTATCTCAACAGAGACAGGCCAGCACCCGCCTCAATACTCAGAACAGAAACTAGATCTGGAGCAGGAATGAAGCTGACACCTGCAAGGTGGGCTCAAAATCAAGAGCTTTCCCACAGTATCAAAGTTTAGAGTAAGGCTCAGCAGCTCATACATCTCCATGGACACTTGGAAGAGAGGATTATGTTCACATCTGCACAATCTTCCTGAAGATGCTCCCCAGAAGACACAGACAAAGCTTTATTGATGTGTGCTGTCCAGGTAAGGGAAGGACAGGGAAGAGATCAGAGGAAAGCACCAGATCTCTCAGGTATGTGAGAGGCACATGCCCCTGCCCAATAAGTGGAAGCTATCAGAAATTAGAGTTTATGAGTACATCAGACAAAAGCGACTACTTAGTTAGCTGTGTGAGAACTGTCTTTTCACTCCTTGCTGGTTGCTGAACAGTGAGGCATCACTTCTTTTCCAGGGTTTTTAAGCACTGTGGAAAACCAAATGAAAACACAGCTTAGACCACATACATGAACACAGGTCTGATGACTTCAGGTAGGCTACAAGTGCCATATATTGCAGGAGAAAATGTGACTATGTTCTTGTGAATGGCTAAATTTACAAGATGTGACTTCAGCCACCCATCTGCTTATCTGCTCTTAGCTGCTACACGAACACCTTTCCCAAACAAAAAGCCACCTTACAACCATATAATTTCTGTAGGTATTTATTATGCAACTGAACAGATAAAACTTGGAATTAATCTTTGTCCCAAAAGGAAATAAATGGTCTGCTGAAGGGTTAAAACATCATTATTATTTAGGCAGTTAACTGAAAGGTTTTCCCAGTTTTAAGGAAAAGACTCCAAGTAACTAAAATTTTCCATGGTTGTTTTGCCTTCTAAAATCCAGGGCTGATCTTGCAGCAGAAAAGAAAGTTCATGGATTAAGACACTTGGCTAAATTATCATCAGTTCTTTTTCACAACCTTACTGTGTGACATTTGGAATATCACTTACCCACTTGCTGTATCCATTCCCAATGTATGAAATGGGGATAAAAGCACTTCTTTACCTCCACTGTGGATCAAAAGGATAAGCGTATTAATCATTTTCCAAGATGCTCAGACAATATGGTTAGTGAAGAAATACCCTACACAGACTGACCTCGGGAAATACAGCAAATACAGCCAAATACAAACAAATGGAGAAAGTGAAAATGGAAAAAGTGCAGAGCTCTTCTGTGAAGCACAGGTGCCTCACTGCTGCTTCTTCTAGCATGTTTATCCAGCATGATCTTGAGAATCTTGTCTTCTTTGAGGAGTCAGAGACTACCAGCTGACTTCCTCTCCCTGAGCTTCTCACCACATGAACTAGACAGGAAGCTCCAAGAAGAGAAATCCCTGTGTGCTGTGGGAAGCCATACCCTGGACTGTCACTCTTGTGTCTGCTGTGAACTGTAACCACCTCTGTTTCTTTCCTGCACCTAACCTGGAGATGTCCATGAATTCAACACTGGGACATGCAGTGGGCTTTTGCTACTTGACAACGGTCCCATGACCCCTGAGGTTATCCAAAGTCGCCTGTAGTAAACGGGAGAACTGCAGGAATACTTTCCCTTGTGGCACAGTAACTAAATATTACTCCGCCTGTTAGCAGCAACACTGTGCCAAATGACTTGTTCCCCTCTGCTCGTCACTTGCACTTGGAGAGAGGTTTGCTGAAGGATCAAATCTGTGTCTCCAATGAGCTCCTGCACATCAGATACAGGTGAGGTGATCTGACAATTTGAAAGCATACAGAAAAAGTAAAAAAACCCAGTACTGTCCTGCTAACAGTACAAATCACAAAGGTGAAGCAGCATTTGATTTCGAAGCATGGTCTCAAGTTTTCCAGATAAGCCAAAGCCACAGAGGGAGCAGCTTATGTGCCGCTTTTGCTGGCTGCTTTACATCATCCTTGCGTTTAGATCATTACTCTTAACTCTGAGCAGCATCACCTCCATGTATTCCTGCTAATCTCTACTTTTCACAGCACCAATTGCCCTGCGGTGTTGCTGAATTCTTTAGCTTTTTTTTTTTGCCCATTGTATCCAAAGAAGGGAACAGAAAGATGACAAAAGCCTACATAAAGCACACTCCTATGTGCTTGCCTGACAGCAGGCATAATTAACTTACCCTTTCAGCCACAATCAGTTAAATACAAAACCAACTCACGCTCTTCCTTCACACACTCAGAAAAGAAAATCCATGTGTTTATATTCAAAATCTGCATTTAAATAAACCAGTGGTCAAATCTTGCCATCTTATGGTGTCTGAAAGGCCAAATTTGTATTTGCAGAAAACTTACCCCATCCCACTGCCCCCACAACAACCTTCCTGCAGGCTCTTCCAAGATGACAGGGTTGGACATTGGTGCTGAGACACAACCATCATGGTGTGCTGGTGCTCTCATTACACACACACACTGGTTTTCTAAAGCTTACAGCTGAGATTTGATGTTCACTGCATGCTGCAGCTTGGCATGCAATGCCATTTCCAGACAAACCAAAGAGAACTTATGACTGTTTCTCAGCTGTGAGACATCAGGAATTGATTTAGCTGGTTGCAATTTAACTCTCAACCTTCAAACTAAGATCCCTTCCCATCCACTTTAAATATTTTGCAGGGAAATATTTTTACCCTCCAGTGGCCATTTCTCATGAAGCTGCCTTCCAGCACCCTTCCTGCCATACCTGTGGGTACTTAAGCAGAGCCTAACTTTGCAAACCCTCCCTTGGGACAGACCCTGCAAAAGTAGTTCCAGTGATTCCAATGCCAGCAGTAGACAGGCACTTCCAAGGCTCGGTAACACCCTTGTTTTTCCCATGGAATCTGTGTATGGAGGTCTATATGTAGCAACACTCAGTTCTTTACTCTGGTCTTGGCTCATGGAAGCAGACTGATCAACAGTGTTTTATGTGTTAGCTGAACTCCTTGCAAAAGAGGCCGAGTCCTTAAAAATAAAACAGAAGGAATGCTGTGGTACTGTATTATAGTATTTTAGCTCTCAAAAATGTTGCTGTGTTGTTTTAGGCTAATGTTCTAACATCACAGATGTTCTCTTTCTTAAAATGGAGGGAAAGATCAGAGCACTATTACTCTTATCTGGAATTACAGGTCTTTATTTTTTAAGTGAATGTAGAATTTAATTCTTTGGCAGACATTTTTTCATTTGACAAGGGGACAAAAGTTGGCATGCAGTGTGGTTTCCTTTGTTAGTCAAAAAAGGTACTTGTACATTCAATTTTGTTGTATCAAATAGTGAAAGGAGGAAAAATTCCATGGCTTGAATTCACAGATGTGTTCTCCAACATTTAAAATTTGTAGCTTTGCTCATGTGTTTATGATACAATGTACCATTCTGTATCATAACACTCAAATGATTCATCAAAGATCCAATGATAAGAGAATTGCAAAGAAACTGGAATGCTTTAAATACACTATCAGGTTCATGTACTTTCAGTTCTGCTGAGCTACTTCTCTACATGCAAGCAGAGAACATCTGAGATACTTGGACTTAGCCCTGCATCACCAACAAAGTTTATGTGGATGAGAAGTAAATTGAACAGAAACAAAAAATGGCACCATTTGTCATGGTCACTTGACACTTAAGACTAAAATTTATTTTTTCCCAGAATGCTGCATTTGAACAACAGTTGATTCTCTCTTTAGTGTGACAGCACTGATACTTCACTTACATTGTAACATCACTCTGACTACTGGAGCTTTTATGCCTGGCCATCAAATACCACATCTAGTAAGAATGCAGTGCATGGAGACTAAGTTGTCTCTCTACTGGATAAAACTTTCTACTTAGTAGCCACGGAACACTGGACAATGTACTTCAACGTACTGACCACACTTCTCAGGTGAGTGAAACAGTTCTGACTTCACTCTCACGCCTCCAGAGAGTTTGGGAGATGGAATAACCCAGGAGCAACCTGCTCCAGTGTCACTGCTCAAGTACGACATTCAGAGGATGCCCTATGCCGTAGCCAAACCTGTTCTGTTGGGTGCAACTCCAACATCCTACCCACAGCCACTGTATCCAGGCAGGAAAATCAGTGTAAGCACAAGGACTATGGCGCCAGGAAGAAATGTGCAAGTTTTATTTTTAAACATTGCTGGACTGAAAAATAAAGAGTCATATGGCTTATTGATATTTCAGGAGATAGTACTGAATAAGTTAAAGAAGATTTAATTCCAAAACATATGTTGCTTCATTTATAGCTAAGCTAATGTACACACATATTTTCTTATTTCTGTAAGTGTTGAACAGCCACCTTTCCTCACGCCCCCCCCCCCGAGATCTCCAAGTACATGTATGCAACTTCCTACATAGCTGTCATGGGCTAAAGGCTTACAAACAGTGATTTATTTTTTTTTGAATAACAAATATTCATCAGACCCAAATATAATTATTTAAATCAACTTCTTCCTGAGCAACTTAGAATTTGGAATGTGCTGAGAAGTTTCAATAAATAAGTCAAAGATTAACTAGCTTAAAACGTACCTTTTAACAGTTAAGCAAAATGTATTTAATGACAGAGAAACAGGCCATAGGACCAGGAATATTATATCCTATGTGCCAGATAAATTTAAGAATTACCATTTGAGGAGGAGAGGCCAGGTTGATTGTTACAAAAATACAACAATATTAAAACCTAGTGAGTAAATCATTAAGCAGCTTTTGTATTTAGATTATAAGTAGTGATGGCTGAAGATACCATTAAATAAACAGATAGAAACAGACTTTACTGTAAGCAGCAGTGAATTTGCAGGAAGGGTGAATGTGTTAAGTGACTATATTCTGTTAAAACGTTGGCAGAAAAAGGATTCAAACAGAGTTTCAGAAACATGAGAATACTAGTTTTCTTCCCAAAATATAACAACTCCACAGTGTGTAAACTAATCATTACTCTTTCAATGTAATTTCATAGAAACCACTTAAAATATACAATGCAGCAGATTTGTATTTTAGCTAGTATGTTAGTTACTATGTGTGCCATTTTCAGCTTTCTTTAATGTGCTCCTCCACAGTAGTGCATTGCTACCACCAACCTGGGATGTTAATAACAAGAACAGAATCTTCTTCCTAATATTTTCTGTAAGTTAGCATCTTGTCTTGACTCTTCTTAATTTTCATTCTCTGTGTATAGGTGAAGTTTCTCTGTGAGTGGTGAAGACGATGGACCATTATTTTTATTGGCTCTCAGCAGGCTCATGGAAGAGAAAACTCTTGAAAAGCCCATTTGAGCTGATCCCGAGTTTATATGCTTCATCCATCACAAAATAACTTTTTCTTGTTGTGGCAAACCAAAGTATGACCTTGCAGATGGCAGCAGTGGAATAGGAACCAAAAATTTTCAGGTAGGTGTTTGAGAAAGGATGTGATATAGACAGAGGTGGATTGTCCTCATCCTGGCAAGCAGCTGCAACATCTTGTACCTGCTTCTTTCCTGTGCTCTAGGGACAGGAATTTATTGCTATTATTCTTTAGTATACCTTTCCCTGGCAACAACAGTGTGTAAGAGGCCAAGGCCTCATCAAGACCCCAAAACTCCCCCCTCTTCTGCTGTGTGGCAGAAAGCCAAAGACCTCTGCCCAGGGCTGCCTGCAGGTCTGTCACTTCTGCACCCCCAGTGCTGGCAGGCTGCCCAAGAGCCAGCATGCCCATGCATCACAGGGAGCCTCACCCCAGAGACACCCACCTGAGTGACAACAGCACCTCACATATTGGTGCTACTTCTCTTTCCCAGCTTCCACCAATCCCCATTCTAGTGTTGGCAGATAATATTTGTAGTGATTAACAAGGGCAACTTTCACAGTGACTCTCTCAACAACCTATCACTGGATCAGCTTTGGTTTCAGACAACACATCTTCTTGTATTTGTTTGATGATTTTGAAATATTTCAACTAGAGAAGCTGTTCATATTGTTGATTTTCCTTCTAGCCATGCTAAAAGCAGCAATCTGATGTTTGTGCTGGTCGGGAAGCTGCATTCAGCTTCAGATGTGAATGACTAAATTCTGCAGTTGCAGAAATATAGGTCATGCTTAACAGAGTTCCAGATCATCTGAGTTTTTTAATGAGTAGCTTCTTCTGCATCTCTTTGGATTTGTGACCCAAAACAATATTAAAAACCTAAAAATGCCATTCTTGAACATAAAACCCATTATTTTACACCTTTTCCTTTAGAGTCTAATAGAAACATACTCAACTGCCGCAACAAAGCTCTGCCTGGCACTTTTAATTTGTTGCTGCCATTCACTGACCTGGTAACTTTTCCCATGCTGCGAACTAGAAGGGTTTACCAAAAATATCTGGTTCCTGTAACTTGCCTTACACCCACTAGCATTGATTTGGCAGAATAGCAGCCTCGCTCCTCTGGCACAGGTAATTCAAGGAGCTGTTACCCAGCCCCTTTCTGAGCCTGTTATCCTTGGATCTGCACACAAAGCAATGGCTCTGACCCTACCACTGGGATATGTGCTTTGCACAGAAAGAGCCACTCTTCCCAAATGGCTCAGTGCCTGTAGTTCACTTGCTGGTAGTTAATGCTACAGTGTTATGCCATGAAGACTTGTTTCTGGTCAAAGAGAGAGAAAAGAATCAGTAAAATTTACTTTTCAAGAATGCTTAATCTATTCTTTTGTATTTTGCAGGTTCCCAAAGGACTGCTGTGTATTTCAAAAGTTATTTTGTGACAGATGGTAGGTAGTTCTCTCTTGAACTATGCTACAGCAAGAATGCTGTAGAGCCAACACTGTATAATGAATCAAACCTGCAAAATCAGGTATCTCCCAATGGCTCCAGCATATGGGAATGGTCTCTTCTGTTCTATTTCAAATCTGCTGCGCATTAACTCAGTTCCTTAAGGAATTACTTTTAATAATAATTAAAAAACAATCTTAAGAAAGCTGGAGGGGTCACCAGAAGAGAAAGAATAGCTCTTCCATCCATCACCTTTTATAGATATCCTCTAGCCACTTTTCATCATCTTCTTCCTCATCATCTATTGGTTCCTCTGTTTCCAGGGGAGAAGGAATGAAGAACTCAGGTCTGGGACGTGGTTTCCTGATATGAGACTTTAGTCCAAACTTGCGCTTTAGCAGGTGGAATTGTTCTTTGACATAGTAATAAAACTCATATTCGTATCTCATGCGTTGGTAGAGGATCTGTATTGCTTCTGGAGAGGGGACGGTCTTTTTCACTGTCACAGTCAGATTGCCAAGTTTCCTATGTTCTATAAAGAAAGAAAAACATGCAACATAGTGGGTGCTTATCAGTGAGACAGGATGGAAACTTTTTAATGAAAACATTATGGCATGGCCCTACTACATTATTGACACAAATGAGTTCAAGCTGTCTCTTTAATAATGGATTTACTTTTAACAAGATACGAAGAAACACAAATGTTTGAAGTCAGACTTGCATGTTTAAACATGGCTAGTTCATACATGTCCTTTGGCTTGTCTGCAGTCACCGAAGATCTTAATTGCCAATGGTTATCTGAAAATGCAAACCATGTCATGTGAATTAGGAGTATAAGCTACATGTAGAGAAACCCACAATCTTGCCTAGCTTTGGAAATTTGTTGTCAGACACACCACCGAGCTTAATTTATCAATTATTTCCTATGTGGCATGTGGTGATCTGTCTCAGTTGTGCTTTATTATAGTTCAAGTCTAAACAGATACTTGTCAACCTGAATCCATCTCGGAGTAGCACCAAACGATTCTTGGCATCACCACATGGCACCTCAGGACCGACTGTGCCTGTTAACTTTCTCATTCTGTAATATCTGTTGATGGAACTAGACTGATCTTCCTGTCATGCTCTGGAAGATTTCACTACTTTTTTGTTCACCTGACAACTTTTGCTTTGATAAAATGAAATACAAACCTTTTATTGTTGATAAAGAATTAGAGTTACTAACAAAAACGCGGAATTGTCTGTGTGCCTTCTCTCTCAATAGATGAGTCTACCATTGGAGATCAGTGTATCTGAACAAGGTGTAAAGTAAACTCAGAAGGCAATAATTTTGTTCTTTTCTAGATGGCAACAGGCTGCCAGAGCATCCTAGTTATTTTCATCTTAAGTATATAATGTGGGAACTGAATTCTTATTGTGACAACAGTTCTTCAAGTCAGAAGTATTCAAAAGGGTCAGTCCACGAAGGATGGCAAATAAAAAGCTTACATGGAGGAAGCAGACAACAAAGAACATTTCATGTTTCCAACTGGGTTCCAGTGGCAGCAACCACCCTCACTTCCAGAGGGAGTCCCTAAATCAAGATATGATTTTACCACGGACAGGGTTTTGTTCACGTGAGCAGAACAAAAGGAGGTCTTCTGAAGCACCTGCCAGCAAAGCTTAACATATGCTTAACATCTCTACAGAGAAACATGTTTTCATAATTGCTTACACACAGAGCTAAGGGATGCAGTGATGGTTCCTAGTAGGAAAAGTAAGTTGTTCTTGGGATCCCACAAGCAGTATGTTTATCCAAGAGAATTAATCAAGAATAGCTTTTTAGGGAAGAGAGGAATTTTAAACAAAGACAAACCCTTTTATCCCAAGAGGTAATAAAATATGAGTAAGTCCATCTAGCAAGCACAACAGCAATGATCATTAGATGAAAAGTTGGAACAAGATTTTAAATTTTGAAAAGTACAACAGATGGGCAGAGCACAGCAGTGAACATGAACTGCTTTCTCTAAATTTTAAAAGATTAATATTCATATAGCTTAGGGTATCCACACTTGTAAACAAATTCAATTTTCAGTCGGTGGACACACATTTTCCCCCTTAAGAGTAAAGGAATTACAGAAGAACATCTCAGAACTAATTTTAATAATAGCTATTATTAACTCAGAATCTTAATAATACTACATGAGACAAGTGCTGTTGGGCTGGACATTCTCTTATTCACTGGACTTCATTGTGTCACACCCATCTGGAGCAGAAGAAAAAAGTTATATCTGAAATAGCTATATGTGAAACAGTCAGTTTTGCTTATCAACTGCAGCAGAGTAATTTGTAATGTAGGAAGAATGACACGAAGAGACGATATGTTGACTAGCTTACTCAATGCAACACTATTCTAAATCATAAATAAATTATTTAAAGCCTTAATTCTATTTTGCATCTATACTTTTAAGTCCTTCTCTAAAGGAAGATTGGTTTTTATTATTTGGTAACCATTAAAACATACTAGGGCTTAATTAAATGGAACTTTTACAGCACACTTAGTAGTTCTTTACACTGAAATCTCTGTCTAAGTAATAAATCTAAGTAATTAAACAACTTAGTACATAAGGTTCTCTGTTCCTTAATTACAGTGCTGTACGGTGAAATATGTTGTATTTACTGACTGTTTATCAACTTGCTTAGTTTTATTTAGATAGTAGTGAAATGATTCAAATATACAAAAACAGAAAGAAAGATGCAATTTTTAACGTTATATGTAGCTAAGAAAAGGTGTAGAGGAAGGACCAGGAAATGCTTGCATTTAAAACACACATTAGCATAGAAAGCATGACCTGTAGTTAGTGAATGATGTGAAGTATTTTTGGTGAAAATATCAGGGTTCCCTAAGAGCTATTATTGTCTTCTGCACCACCTTTACACACAGACCGGAACAAACTAACAAATGTCTTATCTTGTTAAATTCTCAGTCAAGCTGTTTAAGTTACCTTCAAATTGCCCATTGATGGGTAGGAGATGACTACACTCCAGGAAGGCCACTGTACTCAGTCTGTCCTCGGCTGAGAAGAAAACTTTCTTATGACTATTGTGCACTTGAAGACATTCCTCTTTCTTGTGCTTAGCTGATAGCTCTTGCCAGCTTTGCAGTCTGGTTTTCTTTACAAATTCAGCAGCAAACACACACTACTAAATATTGCATTTATTAGCTTAAGCCTTTATACTGCTTGCCAACTTTGTTTTTATTTTACTTAAGTTATTTCTGTTACAGAAAACTCCATTTAGCTCACTGGAAAAAGCTCTTTACTTATACGGTCCCTCCAGGACTCTAAGTGGGAAAAGCCACTTTCACAGGTCCAGCTCCCTTCGGTGGCTGCTTCTCCCAGCAGAGAGAGGCACTTGCGCTTAGCCCAGGAGCGCTGTCAATAATGACAAGATGAAAAGCACAGGACTTTTTTCTTCTGGGGGCAGTCTGTGGGGGCAGGAGCGGCCAAAGGCAACGTCCTGGTGGTGTGCCAGGCAGGGAGCAGCCCGGTGCTCCGTGCCACCCTTGCAGCACAACACACTCCTCCTCTGAGTTTGCTTCTGCAGTGGCACAGGGGTTCCTGGGTGTGTGCAATTATTTGTTCTGTGCACACACCTATGCCTGTAGACATACACACATGAACAGACACAAACACTCACCCTCTAAAAGGCTGCAGGGGCAGTGTAAATTTTCTGGCTCCTGTTTGTTTGCCTTGCAGCACAATTATCAGAGCTGCAGTGCACGAAGTGAGGTGAAGTGTGGGTTGTTGGATGGTGTGAGTTGGGCCTGTGCTTGGCTGCAGGCTCAGCCTTTTGATAAAACAAGTGAGCTCTGCTTTTTTTTGTAGCTGAACTTTATTTAGACTGGGTTTTAATCTAAAAGACTCTTAAAAGGCTCTCTAATACAAATATGGATGAAATCACAAAACTGCCCGTTGAAGTCACCTCAACCACATCTTCTCATCATAGAAGCAAAATGGAAAATTAGGTAGATCTGGCTTAAAGCCAAAATACCAATCTGCATATGCTACATAAACCGAGCTACCCCACCAAAGGACCCCCATTTTATGACCTTTGAGACAGCTAACCAGATGGAGGGCAACAAACTACACCATTTACTTCTTAGGGTTATTTTTTTAAAAATGTGTTTGCTTTGGCATTCTTTTAAATTACTAGAAGAACGTACTATACAGTAATGCAACCTCCCAGTGCAGCCTACTCATGCTTTGATTTAAGACTAAACTGGTATGCAGATAGGAATGAAGAAAATTAAATTCTTTTGGGTTACCAGTTGATGAGCGTTTACTGTTACTTTCCACACTCTCACTTTTTTTTTAAATTAAGAAATGGACATTACTCACTGCAGCAATCCAAACCATAGGGAAAAGTGAGTTTTATAACTTGTGGCTCCAAAAACCTTGAATTGCCATATTTAGACAAAATGATCCCAAAGGCATTCTCCACCTCAGAAGAACATTTCAGAACTATGTGCTCTCCCATGTCCTGCTGTTTTGGGGAGTGCCATACAGAGGCTGCTCCTCAGTGCTGCTCCTCAGTGCTGCTCCCAGATGAAGCCACTGGGGGCCCTGGGGAGAGATGAGCCAGGCTGGAGGGAGCGCAGGGTGGCTGCAGGCCAGCAGAGCCGTGGGCTTGCGGGGCTAGCGCCCGTGGTGGGAGAATGCCACGCCGAGCCGTGCTGCTGTCATGGCTGTACGCACATGACAGTTGTCACAGACACAGCAAACTCATTTCCTGCAACTGCACAGGGAGGCCCCACACTTCCATTGAACGCAGCTGAGCTACAGCATACGCGTACTTCCCTGGAGTTTTAAATGGAAATAAATGTATGTCACTGTGGTTGGGTGTGACGTACCAAGGGGTGAGGGTCTCTGCTCGATCTGTCTCTCTTTGCTGCGGTGCCAACCAGGGCTCTGATGGCTGTGCTAGAAATTATCTCCCCCAGAATACTGAACTGCAGTTTAGCAAGAAATTTTCCAGCACAATTGATTTGCTTTTCAAACTTGAAATTTTTAGCCTGGCTCTTGAAGGATACTTGGCAAAGGACAATTTGGGGAGAACGGAAGAGACACGGATATGCTGGGCTCACACGACTTTCCAATGGCCACAGTGCTATGGCCACTCAGGATTCTCCGCCCAGGGCAGGTCCGGAGGAGGGACAGTGCGCCACAGCCACATCTCGTGATGGAGCACCTTGCTTAGGCTCACGTTTGTTAAAGGAAAGCAGGAATGGTAGAGAAAACCTAACACAGACACTACCAGGCAGAAATATATTAAAAATCTAAACTGATGGAAGATTTAAGTAGCAATTTGACCCACAGCATCTACCAACTTTATCTGAAATACTATGAATCCCAGTTATTACCCTCTTCACCGCTAGTTTACTCTCCTCTCAGTTATTCACACCAACAAAAGATGGTGGAAGTTTTAACAACACATAGATAAAGATTAGACCTTCACATGCATACTGGGGACAGTTATGCCAGGCTCACAGCAATGCTTGCTTTGTTTTACCACTTCTGTCCTGAATTACTGCGCTGCTTTGCTGACATGGAACAACTCCTAACTCCAGGGGATTAGGAGAACCCTCACACACTGGCACACAATCATTTCCTATCTCCTAAAGGTCAGGTATGGATCTCTCCGAAAGGGCAGCTCTCCAGAGATCAAGGAGACTCCCAGAACTTCAGAGATCTGCCATCCTAGGAAATGGAACGTTCTATTATTTATCAAACAGGGATCTTGGGAGGAAATACACCAGACTGTAATTAGCATGAACACTGTAAAATGATGGCTGTCAGTGACAGAGATGGAACTAGGTAAGACAGCCATGTTCTTCTTTCTTACCACTACAATGAATAAAGAAACCAGAGGAAAGAACAGTCTCACTGTTAACCTAATAGAATTTCGTTATTTATATTAACATAGACAAAAAGCAGGAAGCTCTGACAGTGATAAGGTGGCAGAGAAAACTGGAGGGATGCCAAAAGAGAGATTAGCCAGGAAGAGCTCAAAGAGATAATCTGAAAGACACATAATCAAACAACTACTAATGTTCAAGGATGTAAACACCAAGGAGGCATGACATAAAATCACAGCAAGGAAGAAACATGAAGAAAAATGAAAATAAAAGTTAGTGATAAGTGATAAATGTAAGAAGTACCTCGGGCTGATAAGGCCATAAATAACAAAAGAAACATGTTCCTACACTATGCAAGTAACATTTAGTAGGAAAATATTGCAGAGGTCAGCACTGCACTAGTCTGGCTGTCAAGTGGACAATGCAACAGCGATATGAATTCAACAGTACTCTCACATACTTCTCAAGCTGTTAAAGGCATTACATCACTATGATGAAACACTTGCCATACAACACGCTCAGCAATGCAAATATGTAACTTTCTCCAGCTACCACTCTCTGAAGTCTCTTCTTCAACCAGTAAGTATTTATCATGAAATCTCTAACTCTCCTCCTGGAAACATCACAGACTTTAATCCTATCAGTTCAGAGCTGAGGATCCAACAACATGGACTTCCAGCTACATGGGACACCACAGCCAACCCTCCTGTACCACACATTGCCTCTGCTGTTGCCCTCAGCCTGGAAATGTGTTGTATCTCACACAAGATCAGATAACAAATCTCAGCAGGATCTTCTAAGAGACTCTTTTCTTTGGTGCATTTTAATGTTGCATTCCCGGTTCAGGTAGGTTAACACAGAAGAAAAAGAAAAGTCAAAAAATAACTCACACTGGTAGAATGAACAGGTAGATTCTTATGAGAATGTGGTCAGATATTTTTATAAGCCATTAAGCAACTTTTAAGTTGAACTAGACAGAGCTGGAGGTGCCAAAACCAAAGTCATCTGCAGAGGAAATGCCAGGATTGTCTAGTTTGAGTTGCCGAAAAAACTGCTATGGTTGCAGCTCATATGCAATTTCTAATGTATCTTTTATAGCTGTTTAAGGGTTACTGAATGAATCCAGTTAAATCCGGATCTGACAAAACCACAGTTTAAAAATAGGTTCTTACAGATTGCTTGTGAACAGTGCTGCACAGTAGGTTATGCATATAGTAACATTTTTTCTTTTTTGCAGAGAGAAGAGAGAGTTGCAGTGACCTAGACAAATTTCAGCAGCGCTTACAAGCAGAAAAAGCTTCACCACAGCTATGTAATGCAGAAAATCTGCAGAGATATAGCCCAGGACTTGAGAATCTAGAGCAGGCATCTTGCCTTTGTGCTTCAAGTCATGGTAGGCTGCTATCTGTGATTTTTGTCCACAAAAAGGAAGTGACAAAGAGGTGTGTTGTGCAAGCTAAGATGTCCAAGAGGGATGGAGAGAGGTGGAGGTATCTTTATTTCCATATATAGTATTGGTGAGTGACACACTGGCATATAGCATCCAGTTTTGTAACCACATCCTAAATCAGACAGAATATGAAAACAGCCTCAGAATGAAACTGGGGTTGAAAGGGACACTTTGGAGAAAGATGATAAATTCATTCTGGTCAGCTTACCAAAAAAAGATGATTGAGAGGTGATCTGTTTACAGTATCTGCATATTTTCATGGTGAGAAAACTATGGGTACCGAAGGGTTGGAAGCAGAAACCAGACAAATGTGGACTGGAAATAAGGCACTGCTTTTTTAAAGTGGCGAAGGTGATTAATTGTTAGTACAGAACAAACACGGTTGATCTGCTATCACTTGATACTTTTGCATCCTCGCTGGATAACTTAATGAACTCCAGATACTGGTCTCCATGCAGAAGAGAGACTGTGTGGCCTGGAGCACACAGGAAGCCAAGCTCAATGACCCAATGATCCATTTAAGTCTTTCACAGATAAAAGTTTCAAATGTCATGCTTGTCTCAGCTTCCAAGTCAGAAGCACCATGTGCAAAAGCCTTTTTGTCACTGCATTTCAGACACCTCAGTGTGAATCTAATTTTTGGAAGATACCTGAACACCCAGTTTCCTACCTTTTCCACTTTTTGACTGTTCAAACCTAGTGGTCACCACCCTGCAGTATGAGGCCTTGCAGGAATGGGAAATAATCCTACATTTTTTTAAAAAGAGTTGAGACCATGGCCTTAAAAATTGTTAATTCTAAGTGCAGCCTCTTAGACATAAGCCCAAGTCTTCCAAGAGCATGCATATGAGTGCTTATTTCTTTATATAACTACTAAAATGAAAAATGAATGCAAAAATACTAACTAGGATGCAAGTGATGTCCACTAATAAAATTTATGCCCTGCCAAGGTAAAATCACAACTGATAGGAGATTAAGGACTGGGAAGATGCATGTTACTGTATGAAAGCTGCTATTAAAATGGGGGAAAAAACAGTGCTATCAGTTCTTTTTTCCCTTGTGAGAAAGCTGCCAGTTCTAAGGAGATTTTCTCCCAACCATGTCTGCACACAGACAACTGAAAGCCCCAAAACTGTTTTATTTCTTATTATTTCAAGTTACAGGCGGTCAAGAGAAAATTGTCTCTTTTGCCCTTAGGTTCTTTTGTGTATAATGAGTGACTGAAGGCAGCCAGGGGCCGAGGCACTGCTGAAGAAGGAAGAATACTACCAGAGCAGTAACAACACACTGTTCCTTTCAAGTTCACCCCCTCCTGGCCCATAGCCTGACTGCCTTGGCCAGCTGCCAGGAGATTGGGACAAAGGCTTCCTCCTCTGGCCAAAACTGAGGTAAAGGGTCTGTTGTTTAACACAGGCAGACTTGTTTCAGCAAGAGAAAAAAAAATAAAAAGAAGGGGAATTGTATTAACTAGAAGCCCTGGGAGAGGAGAGTAATTTCATAGGGTGGCTAATGCAATTCTCAACCTGTGCTTTTCCTGAAGAGGAAACATCTCAATTTTCTACTGTTCAGGTTAGAAGGCAAAGTGTAATGTCCCAAGCTAAGCCCTAAGGCTGCCAGGGTCTTCAGATCCCCTGAGGTCACTATGAACCAGAAACAAGAAAGCATCTTTCCTCCTTCCAGGAAGCTCCAGGCAACCCATTCTGCCCTCCATGCCTGCACAATGAGCTCACGTGAAGGGTGAGTGTCCTCACTCACAAAAAGACAGTAGTTCCTACACACCTAGCAGACCTCCAAGAGTCTGACAGATAGATAAGCCAAACATTTAGAGCTATCTCAGGACTTCACAGTGACCAAGGCTCCTCCTGGATTTCTACAAAGGCATTAAACCCAAGTCAAGGTGAATTCATACCTAGGATTTTCACTGCCTCTGTTAGAGAGCCTGCAGCTGTGTCTGCAATGAAAAACCTGGGACACTTGTGATTTGCTGCAATTTGAGAGTTTGTGTCTCTCCTGGAAATCTTGGAGGCAGATGCTGTTGCAGAATTTACAGAGATACACTGGCTCTTCACACCAACCTCAGCACTTCTTTAGCAGTGCAGGCACAGGCGAGGGATGGGGGCTTGGAAAAGGCAGAAGATAATGCCTAGGTCTGGTGTGAACTGTTTGATCCCGAGCACCAATGCACTCTCTTCAGAGGCTCTATCACAGGATTAGTGTCTCAGTGACCTGTGGCAGGAGCCTTCCCTTGGCAGTTCTTTATATGCATGAGAGCTTTTGGAAGCAGGCCCCAATTCAAGGACGATTTTAATCTGCTTGGGTTAATATAAATGAATACAGGACATTTTTAGGTGCATAGAAGCTGTTCAAACACCATCAAGATTTACATGTGCATGTACTTGCTCTATATTCCAGACAATATATTTTCTTCCAGAAGGAGTGTGGAAATAGCATTTCTGACCTTCTTCTGAGACTAAGATCTTTGAAGATAAAGGCCTCCCTATGCATCCCAAGCATCTGTACCAGTCAGTAGCAAAGGAAGCTGCCTCTGTAGTAACTCTCACCCATCTTCAGAGACTGACACGGTCAGCTTCAGCACACCTTTCCTATTCTTGCTTGTGCATCAGCACTGGGAACAATCCATTGAGGAAACAGAGCTTGCTCAATGATCTTTTTTTAATTCAACTCCCATTTAACATTGCTGTGCGGACAGGGAAGAGATACATGGGCACATCATTCTGCCATCTATCATCTTGCTTACAGGAAGTATATTCTCAGTAGCCTTAATTCTATTGCTTGTTAAAGGACTTAGCTGAGCACTGTGAAAAGTACACATGAATTAGAATGAGAGACTTACAGGGTATGAAAAGCCATTGCTCCTGCACTTAATCCTGCAAATTGTCTTATGTCTGCAGTATTTCAACCAGTAGTTTCATGCCAGTGTTAGACTGGCTAGTATCAACGTTTCCAGGATAGTCTGCACATTAGTTTAATGACAATACTAGACCTGACATGATGACTACTGTGCCTCAAAGTTATACTGCACAAACCTTTCCCTTGTGATTAACAAAACAGGAGATAAAATGGCCTGCTGTCTTTTTCCATTTCAGTATTTATGGGCACTTGTAAATGTTAACACCTCTGAATAAGGATAAAATGAGAGAGAAACCAGGAAGGATGTGACAGCAGTTAGGAAAAACTCTACAAGATAAATCAATTTTGTGAGAGTGCAAGGTTACTAAAAGGAACACTAAACGTGCAACGATCTAGGCTTTTTTTGAAGAACATTGCAATTTTCTACATTGCAATCTTCAGGAGTGGTGGAGTAAAGGCATTCAACATTACTCACAAGACATGCAATGTTTAAAGTTATATCAAGATAAAGACAGAAACTTGTTGAGGCAGGTCGGCCCTAGTCAGCAGTCAAGCACCCATGCGGCCATTTGCTCTCTCCCCCAGCTCCCACAGTGGGAGAATGGAGAGAACAGGAAGAACAAAAGCAAGAAAACTTGTGGGTAGAGATAAGAACAGTTTAATCTGCAGGAGGGAGGGAGGGAGGGAGGGAGAGAGTGATGCAAGTGACAGCCCTTACCACATTCCTCAATCAGTGCGTAAGCAATGGCCATCCTAGAAGCCAAAGATCCTGCTCCTTCCTCCACCTCTAATTTTATTTATTATTGAACATATTATATGGTATGAGCTATCTCTTTGATCAATCTGGGTCAGTTGTCCTGGCTGTGTCCCCTCCCAACCTCTTGCCCATCTCCAGCCTACTGACCAAAGGGCAGAGTGATAAGAAGAGAAGGCATTGATGCTGTGTGAGCTCTGTAAGTAAATTTAACTTACCTGCTAACATAACACAGAAAATACCATTAAGAACCAAAATTCAACATTTCAGTGCCCAATTTCAACACTTATTCCTCTAAACAACAAATCTGAGCCTGAATCTACAAAATCCTATTCAATTTGCTAAGCTTACTAGAAGAATTTTTTTTTCAAATACAGAATATTTTAACGAAGTTCTGTGGAAAACATGATGAAAAAGTTATCTGAGAGAATAGTACACTCAGGGTTTCCATAGCAAGAAAAACAATGAAAAAATAAACAATCAAGCCAACTTTATAAAGGCCTGTCCAAAAAATGAAAGATTCACCTCTGGGAGGCTCAGTGTACATTTATGTAGAAGGGACATTGACCATGTTGGATGTGTGTATGCACTTATACATAACAACAGGGCTCTGAGGCACATGTTTTCACCCAGGCTCAGTGCTCAGTGGGTGACCAATGCACACAATCACGTTTTGTCTTAGAATTACAGAATCATTAAGGCTGGAAAAGACCTTCAAGTTTATTGAGTTTGACCTTTGACTGAACACACCATGTCAACTAAATTGTAGCACTAAGTGCCACATTCAGTCTTTCCTTGAACACTTCCAGGGATGGTGACTCCACCACTTTCCTGGGAAGTTTCTTTCAATGCTCAAACACCCTTTCAGTGAAGAAGATTTTCCTGATGTCCAACATGAACTGTCCTTGGCGCAACTTAAGGCCATTTCCTCTTGTCCTGTAGCTGGTTCCCTGGGAGAAGAGACTGACCTGGCTACACCCTCCTTCCAGGGTGGTGTAGTATTCCAGTTGTGCAGAATGGTAAGGTCTCCACTGAGCCTTCTTTTCCCCAGGCTAAACAAGCCCAGCTCCCTCAGCCATTACGACTTACGATCTAGACCCTTCACCAGCTCCACTGCCCTGCTCTGGATGCACTCCAGCACCTCAATGTCTTTTTTGCAGTGAGGGGCCCAGAAATGGACACAGAACTTGAGGTGTGGCCTCACCAGTGCCAAGCACAGGGGGAAAATCACTGTTCTGGTCCTGCTGGTCACACTATGGCTGATACTGGCCAGGAGGCCATTGGCCTTCTTGGCCACCTGGACACACACTGGCTCATGTTAGGCCAACTGTTGACCAGCACTCTCAGGTCCTTCTCTGCTGGGCCACTTTCCAGCCAAAAAAATCTACTGGGGAGGTTGTCCTCTGCAACTGAGTGTGCAGCTTTGGGAGGGACACACATAGAGCTGTTGAGGGAGGAAGGGGACACTTGGCCTAACCAGTCAAAACAGTGAAATCCACCCTAGCAATCAGTGGGGTGACAGATGCCAAAGCTAGGCTGCCTTCACACCCAGTCTCAGTGCAGAGTATATGGGTCCCAGAACCCAATTCAATTTCTAGATGGAGGCCAAGTTCTCCAGTAAACCCATGGGCGCTGGGAATATGAAATTGTGACTGAGCTCTTTAAAAACACATTCCTCACAGGCTACTCTAGTACGTCCAGTGACTGTGGTCATCAGATTCTAAATAAACAAAGTAACCTGGGCACGTCACGTTCAGCTGAAACTTCATCCATCTGCTTGCCATAGTGGCTGACAGCATTTCTGGTACATTCCCAGAGCATTTAATTTTATTAAGTACATTTACTGAAGAAACAAAAACCCTTAAACTGAGCAAATATAGAGTCCTCATGAATATATGTAGGTTTTTTCATTTTGTTTGTATAACAGTGGGAAATGAAAAACTGCAAGGCTAAAGGAAGTGAAGGGACTATTTATGTAGCATGGGAAAAATTAAACTGAGATTCAACACTTTTAAGTGGGTGACATCTGTTTATCAAAATACTTTTGTTGAATCTTTTGCTTTTTGTCTTTTCCTGCTAAGACTCAGAAACAGGGATGCAGTGCTAGATTCATCCTTTGATTTTAGCGGCAATCTGGGCAAGTTCTGCCACTATTTCAAAATCAAAATATTGGTCTGGCATTGCCAATTGCTAATAAAATATACTAACGTATCATGTGCCATTTCTTCAGTAAATTACTCACACATGTGTATACAATACAAAAAGATGTGTGGGACTAGGAGTGTTTCCCTTTTTGCACATGAGATACAAAGTGGCTAGGGGCTAACTTTTTATTACTTTTGAACAAGTGGGATGCACACCAAGATGTGGTCTGAAAGGGTAACTGAAGCAGTCTGTGAGCTGAGCAGATTAATTAAGCAGGAACTCAAACCATTGATTTCTACAAGTAGCTTGCAAAAACATGCACCAAGGAAAATAATTTTCAATGATTTAAAGCAGAACCTTCAGCTAAGTGGGAAGTCTGCCATTAAAATAGGCTAAATAAGGTGCTCTGCAACTGCACAAAGTACTGGGGTCTGCCAGGGACCCAATACTGTATTCCACCAGCAGCAGAAGGCAGTGCCAAGTAAATTCTGAAATGTAATATACAGACAGATATGCTTTGCAGTTTCACTGCTCTTCTGTTAGTAAAAGTTCAAGATGAATTGGGCTGACAGTTTTGGTAAGCTGTTTGCAGAAGTAAAAGAGAATAGACTGAGTTGTCTTGCAATCAACCACTTGCATTGGCATGTCTGCACCAAACAGGCAAAGCTGTACAAGATGCAATTTGTTCTTGTTATTTTCAACTAATGAGAGCTAAAAACAGCTGACTACAAAACAGGTTTACTGTCTTCCAGGAGCTGTTCTTCGTATATCTGGATGAAGATACATGTGTATCTGAATGTGTGTATATGTGTGCTCATCACAATGTGTTTCTTTCAGGGTCTTGGACTAAGAGCACTCATTTTCCATCTCACCCTTTTTCACTACGCTGACTGGAAAGAACAATTTGCCATTTGCAAACAAAATGAAACAAAACAATCTTAACAGAAGAAATCTGTCTCATTGTGCTTAAGAAGAATACACACCCTCCACGCTAAGCATCTCATGTGGTCATTACAGAAAATCCATTGGTTTGACACACAAAATCATAAGCTAGACTAAGTACCCAAATTCAGGAAAGAATATGCACTCTTCAAAATGCTATTTAGTATCCAGGATTCCCAGCTGATGTCCTGACTCTAATAGCTTTTAACTGCCATCACAGACATGCAAAATTAACCACTGAGTTTACCACTTACTGAACTAAATCAAGAACAGGAATGGACAGGATAAGAAGCTAGAGGAGAAAAAAATCCCACACCTGAAATATCCACAAATCCTGAAATAATAACCCTAAGGAAGATATGGAAAGCATCTCGTACTTCTGTGGTGAAACTGGACAAACATTAGTCCCTATGAACCAGGATTCAGTGCAGAAAAACAGACTGAGGACTTCTCAAACACTGACACGTGAACTGTGGACAGTGAAAGACCAGAGACACATCTCACATGTGCTGATCCAAAAACCTTGGAGAGAATATGGAGGAAGCAGCTGGTGAAATTACCTCACTGCCAAATACCTGAGCAGGTTTGTTCAACCATCATCCCTTACCCCAACTGGTTCTGCCATGTTTCACCCTCTTCAAGATCCCTTCATAGGTTTACTGTCCAAAATCCTTCCCCAGGTTCCCTGTCTTCTGCGGATCATTCACTCTCTAGCAGTTGCTTTGGTCACCACACAGGAGTTTCTTGAGAGTTTACTAGAACAGATCTTCCTCTTCATTCACCTCCTTTGCTCTTGGTAAGGGAGTCCTGGGCTTCTGCTGTGTTTCTGTGCCCCACAGAAAACTAAGGTCATAGACATTTTTCCTGGAATCACTGCAGAAAAATATAGTGGGGTGCTAAAAAACCCCTATTGAAGCCCATATAAAAACCCCAAACAATTCCACCAAAATTTAACTCAAATAGCACTCAATGATGTGCAGATCTGTCTACTAGATAGATAAGGAAAGCACTACGAATGATGACATAAACTTTGTTTTTAATATGCATACTTCATCCTTGCTCCTACAAACACTACTGCATGTCAACTCCTAGCCAGCATCCCTCTCTACCCTTCTGTGTACCAGTACACAGCATGAGAGAGGAATATTCCCGCTGATGAACTCCAGACAGCCACTGAGGGCACCAAACAACCCCCAGAGAGATAAAAAGCCATTTACCTCTCTTCACTGATCATGCAGAGAGTTCAGTTTCCCCAGTACATAATTTAAGCACTGACATTAAATAATGTCAATACCCAATAAGCCAGGTTTGTCTGAAGACCCTTCAAGGATCACTCAGGCTACTGTGAAATTGGCAGAGTACTTATGGAACAGTAGAGAGTGGAAGGAAAAAAGCAAAAGTAAGACTTCAATGAACAGAAAATATTTAGTGGTATTTAGGTTAAAGCAGTCTTCTGTGAACATTTTCATTCAATGTTTTAAATAAATTTGCTTTGGCTATACTGTCACTTCTGTCATGTCCAATTTCCACTAGCTTTTGGAAGATGTATATTATATATCAGTCCCCCATTAACTCCACACTCTCATTTTATGTAACAGAAAATGCATGTGTCCTTGCCCAAGTAGCAAACCTCCAAACTTGCTAACACCCTGAAACCCACAGGAGCATAGCTCTGCAAAGCACTGGGAGCTCTGGCTGACTGTGCACACCCGTGGCTCCCTACATGCACCAATCTCTGATGCAGCAACACCCGCGTGCTCCCTGTCCCTGTCTTGCCTCCTCACAGGCCCAACATAACCAGCCCCTGGGCTCTCCCAGTAACTTGTGCTGCATGTCTGTCTAGTGAGAAAGAAGCAAAATCTGAAAAAACCCACCCCTTCTGTCCTCTCTTCTTTGCTACATCCAACAGTACTCTTTATCAATCTCCTTTTCCCCCTTCCACTCCACAAAAACCAAGAAATCAAATAATGCAGCTGATGGCTTGGAAATGAATCCAAGCAGTCAAGAAGCAGGAGAAGCAGAAACAAGATAAGCACACAGTTTTTGTTCTAAGCCTCACATTTGCATGCTCTGCAAAATCAAAGACGTGATACCCATAAAGACTTACAGGTACACGTGTACCCTGAGTACAGCAATACATCACACAGCAACACAACTTCACAGGCCCTTCAAAATTCAGCTGAAAGGAACAAAATGGAAGAAGACAAACCTCATTCAAAATTTTCATTATACAAAAGGTATTAGATAGAATCATACTGCAAAAAGCACATCAATAAGCTATATTATTTTGTCAATCTGTCAGAACACATGAAATTAGGTTTTTTCTATGTTGGACACATAGAACTGAATAATCCCATAGTTACAGGGAAGCCAGATCAGGAAAAAAAAAAGCCATGGGGAAAGCAAACTGATAGCGAAACAGATGCTGCTCCAGACTTTCAGCAAACAGCAGAGTAGGGAGGGATGGGTAGATGCTGATTTTTTTCTTGCTGTTTTAACTTAAGCAATTGGAGGAAGATAACAATTTAAGACACTGCCCCCTGGACAGCTTTTGTATTTCGCCTGAGTCTCCAACTATTATATTTTTATCTCTCTCCAATATCCTCATTTCCCCTGAGCATGCACTGACCAGCAACTTGCATTCCCTAGAAATCCTCCCACTAGCTATCTATCCGGAAAGAAATTTATGCTAGAGGGCATAACACTCTTCTAACATGTAGATGCCTTTAAAACCACAAGTCATCTTCAGAAACCAACTTGCACAGAGGTGCATAAAGAATTCCTCCAAGACCTATTTTGGAGGCAAGTGAATTCAGCCAACTCACAAACATCAGCAGTAATTTCAATTCAGTAAGCATGTGTGGTATTCTCAAAACCTTCACTCAAACCACACACCTCTTTGCACGTGCACTTCTTTTAGAAATATTTTTTCTTGGTCTGTTTTTGTGCTTACTTTTTGCCTTCAGCCTATATGATAAAAAATTTCTGGGTGAGCCCTGGAGAACTGAGCAGACCAAACACTAATTCTCATATGGAATTTATTTAGAGGGGGAGAAAAATCCCTTAAGTTGAGTAGTTACGTTATTTTGAACTGGTTTTATATTTTATGCGTACATAGTGGAGCTGGAATTTCAGGGCTGGCTTTTGTTTGCATTCATCATGAAACATTTGTTATATGAGCTGCTGCTACTGCTACCAAAACAGCTGCTGCTAGAAAACCAGAGGCCAGCTCAACAGTTTCTTTCTTTCTCTGGTAAGTCTAGCTGGAAAATGAGGCCTGGTGTGTCTGCAGAAAATTACCTTTCTTTGGCTTCACTGTCATCCTTGCCACCTTTTGCTTACCAAGAACGCAAACTTGAAAGAGAACGGATAAATCGGAACAAGAGCAGGCACGTTGTGATGCTCCTGAATCACCCACCATTAAACACAAACCAGAATTACAGCTGTGTGAACTCCCTGCTTTGCAGTTAGGGCAGCACCTCAAATGTGAATGTCTTTCCTTCAGCTGCTCTTGAGATTCAGCAGCGATTTAACCCTTCTGTCCTGCATCATCATGTTCTGCCATCTAGAAAAACTGAGTCATGACTTGATCTAGCTTTGCATAAAAATTTCCTCTGTAGGAGACTGCTTCCCTCTGCAGAGGAAAATACCCATCCATCTGACAATCTGTACACTTTCCTACCAAGCTCCACACAGATCAGGACCGGGAGCATCTGTGGACCACTGCTCTGAGTGCCGAGGACAGACCTCCTCAACTGCACACGAGCTGAATTTCAATGCTTTGCTTTGTAATAATTAGTAAACCACTTCAGTGTTGTTTTTGTTGCTTCCTGGTAATGTCATATCGAGATTGACCTCTTCCAACAAAAGTCATACCTTTTTAAGAGAACATTCATCCCAGGCTGGAGCACAGTCACTGTGAGACTTCCCTGTTTTACTATAGTCAGGAGACACTACCAAACAATAAATGCCTACCTGTTTCACCAGCTTGATCCTGCAGGAGAATGTTCTTTCTCCTATCCTGACAACCAGTTTTCTTAAAGAGCTTTTGGACAGAGATCTTGCTGAAAACCATATCTAAACCATCTCTCATATCCTGGTGCTTGCTGAGTCCTCCAAGGAAGCAGTTGATTTTTGAAGCTTTACAAATGCCATACTGACTTTTCCCAACTGTCCATTAATCACATCCTCTATTACCGTTTCTCCCAGTATGTCAGTCTGATTCTTTCATCTGTTGGTGTCTAGGTGACAACTGCAGCCCTTTAAAAGCTTGGGAGTCATCTTAACTATTCTTCCAAAATTGCTGCTGGTTGAATCAGGAGACACATCACTGAGTTGGCGATTTCAGTTTCAAAGAGGTCCTTGGTGAATACCAGCTCTCACAGCAGCATCCCTAACACTGCCAAGGAATAATGAAAGCTGTGGAGTAAAAAACGCCACACCCTAACAGTTACCTGTATTATAGATGGCATCTGAAAGTAACTGAGAAGATATTCAAATGGAGTGCAAAAAGTGCAGCTCAAAAAATAAGATTTATAAAGTGCAGTAACAGTTTTGCAAATGTTGGAGATAGACAAAGACAGAAAACTGGAAAGAAGATAGTAATAAAAGAACACAATGGAAAAGCAGTTTGGAAAAAGGGGAGGAAACTGGGAAGATGAGCCTAGAGAGAAGCAGAGGGGAGGATGCTCTTTCATATTACATTTGAGAATTTGTGATTCTACTCCAAGAACAGAGAAAAAGAAGAAAAATGTAATCTTCATAGCTATATTTAGTAAAACCCTCTTTTCTCACTTTAGCTTCGTGGAGAGCATGTTTTCAAGAGGGACAGATCAAAAAGGCTGGGAAATTCCAACAAGGAAAGGAAGTAGGGAACATAACACCAAGAAAGACTCTTGAAAGAGCAAGGGGTCAGCTCTCCAGCACCACAAACTGCCTTCAGAGCAGGTAGAGCAAAGGGGTTCAGTGGAAGGAGCAACAGCCACGGTGTGAAGCTATGTTCAAGTGAGGAGTGAGACATACCAAAAGGCCTCCTGTGTAGCAGCTGAGAGCTACACTGCTAATATATTTACTTCATTTTAATTCCTATGATTTTGTCTTCAAGAGCTGACCCTTGCACTTCGCTGAAATTCACGTAACTAATTCTTTCCCTTCTTTTCTAATAGCAGCAACAGTCTCCTTAAGACAATTTTAGAGCACAATACACTGTGTCCTCTGGGAGCAAGTGGTCTCTTGAGAGATGTACCCTGGAAATGTCTCTTCCCCGAGACTGCCTCCCTGCCACTTCTCCCAGCTGCCCAGTGTCTCCCTGATTCTCTTGTCGGCCACTTAGCCTTGATGTGGTTGGAAAAAACCCTTTTGATGTTTTAGCTTATTTATCATTTAGCTTTAATGCCTTTAGCAAGCTGCATGCCAGAAAGTGCCTTGCTATAATTTCACACCTAACTTGTCAGAATTTATGCTCTCTCATGTTTTCCTAATTTTAATTATTACAACATTTTAGTTACTATGGCAGCTAATTTGCATCACTGTAAAAACTTTATTTTAAATTGCAATGTTTCTGTGAAAATCTAAGTAATTCCTAAATGATGGCTGCTCGACTCTAATGTACAAAAATTACAGGTAGAAGTATTTTAACAATTACATTTCTTTCCTGTAGTTACCTTACCTTTAATGTTCTTCAAAACATTTCTGAGCCATCAAAGATACTGGCTTATGGTACTTACACTGTTCTTGCAGGATGCCTTGATGATAAGAATAATCAATTTAACCTGCAGCCCATTCTACCACTGATACAGTGACTTAGTCTGAGGAAAAAAGTACAATAGCTTTATTTGAAGACTGAAGATACGATTATGCTCCTAAAAGCAAAGTGAATAGTCAGCTCTGTGATCTGCTCCATACTGGTCCTGTGTCTTCAACACCAAATATGCTCAGTTTTCAAATAAGAGGTGTTTCTCCCCAAACACTGGCCCTGAAAACATACTGTGGGACGCAATGATAATTGAGCTAAATTCTCAGTTGTTTTGGTCCTATTATTACTAACAGTTTTTATATTCCAGCCTAAGCCACCTTGTGCAGCTTGCTTGTTTCCAGGTAGGTGAAATGAAGACCTGTTCAAATATACCGAAGCTGCACCTGGGAACAGAAGCAGGCCTATTAACTGGGATTTAACAGCTCCATCTTTATGCCTTCTGATGCCTGGATAAAGGTCAAAGTTGTCAAAGAAACAATCCGCATAATCTGTTACTGCTGTAAATTTTGTTTAAATGCTATTTTTAAAGCAGAAGCAGTAACAGAGGTTTAGCTGAAATGCTACTGATTAAAATAGCATTATGATTTTATTTACTAAGTTACTGAAGAAGGAATGAACTGTCATTGCAAGCTTTAACTGCCTATCATTAAAGTGTTTGTCGTATATTGTCATCAGTAACCCTGGACTATTTATGAGATATCACTAATGCTGTATTCAAATGCAGCTTTCCCTCTGTGCTGGAGCTATAACAAAGCTGGTTATCCATGGGCTTTCCATTTTGTGATACTAGGAACAGAAAATATTCAAAAGTTGCATTGGGGAATCAACCTCAACGAACAGCAGGAGCACACTTATGAACTGTAACATCTTTAGTGACTGATATGCTCATTAGATAAACACAACAGTTACTTGGAAGATATCAGTACCAAGCCTTCAAAATGATCTCCTGACATATACAAAAAAAATTACACATGAATTTGAATTCTTGATGTGTGAGATGTAGGGCTTGTCTGACTGGTCTCCTGGGATTTAGAACATAAATAGGTTTTGTTTTTACCACAACACAGTATGAAATTACATCTTTGCAGCTTTAATCCAAAACCAGATAGCCCATCAATAGATCTGATGAAAGGAAACTGAATGCAAGCGTCATGACTAGGTGGGATGAAATGCGAAATCTGTAGGCTGAAGTCTTGGAATTGCACTAAAAGATGATGATGATGCATTAGGTGGTCTCAGTCTTCATAATCCTACCGACATACAGAAACTTTAGAGAGGGGAAACTCTGTAAATGACAGAGAGGCTCAGATGAGCATGCAAAAAAGTAAAATTTGTTTAGCTTCAGGTAAAGACTCTGCCATTAGACAGGAAAGAGAAATACAAAAAAGGTGGAGGAGAGGAATAGGAAAAAGGTAGTAGATTGCAGAGCACAAGCTGTGTATAGGCATGTATTATAGCTCAAAAAAAGGGAAGATTAAGTAATTCTACAAAACATATTCTGCCTATGTCTACAATATATTGCAGTTTGTCAGAGTCAGTCCATGAGCTCATGTGTCCAGTGACTTTACTAGAAGAGGAACATTTGATCTAGGTTTTCCAAACAATGATTTAAGGAAATATGGCCTTCACCTTCCACTACAACTGATTCTAAGCAGAGCCTTCACAAATTCAACTCCCATGAAAATCTAAGCCTAAAATAAGGATTTAAAAATCAGTACTGTAATTAGCAAGAAGAGAAACCATATCCGCCTTTGCCATAATCAGTGGTGAGACCTGGAAGGCAGCCAACCTCCTTGAATGCCAGAAGCGCTGGGAAGGGGCACTATGGATCAACAATAGCCTCATTCCTCATTTCTCCAGTTCATGAACCATGCCCATGATCCTCGCCTGCCAATACGAAATATGTAAATTTCTCACCTGATCTAAGTGATTATTGCTGGTGCTGCTGTACTTACCAAGCTCACCCACTGCTCTTGACTCCAGGAGAAAGCAGAACCACAGCAATGTGTTTGGCAAATGGGCATGTAAATCCCACTTCTCTGCACGGTAGGCTCAGAGAGCAGACTCACCCAGACTGAGTGCCAGTGTCGTGTCAGGCTGTCAGCTGCCTCACTTTTTGTCTCAAAATGCCATTCATTTGGGGCCACAAGATGTATTTATAGGCAACTGCTCTGCTGTGTAACCATGCACACATGAGCTAACTCAGTCTAGCAAGTGCGTGCCAGCAAGGAACAGCAAATAGATAGGACTTTAGACTGCATGTATACAAGCTCCGTGTGGGTTGGAAAGCCAAACCAAACTCTCTTGCCACAACTTTACTCCTAATCACATTTGAGCAATGAGACTGGTACTATCTTGGATAAATCTTTTGGTGCCACAGTTATGGTTTTCATGCCACACACACATTGTCTCAAGTGGCTTCACCTCCCTCAGCAGAACAAGAACCACAGCTGTTATAAGCTGTCAATCTTTGCTTCAGAACTCATCACGGAGAAGTTTTGCTTTTGAGACAAATCTTCCAAAGACCTAGTGGATCTTTTGAAAAACACAGTCTTGAGAAAGTCCAGAATTGCTCAAATCCTTCCAATAGCTCCTATTCTTAAAACTGCTTAGTTTATTCACAATAAGATTTCAAACCTCTGGAAGACAGAAAAAACCACATTTTTCTTTTATGAGACTGAAAAAGGAAAGGATACTTTCACTGACTACACTTATCACTCACTGGTGTATCCACTAACTTCAAGGCATCCTGGATCAGGCAGGCTGGTTTTGTTCCTGCTCTCCAAACCTTGTATTTTCATGGCTGAAGAGCTCGATAAGGTATCTACGGCTTTTGATAGTACCTTCCGTTTTATAAAACAAACCAAGGAACAGATCAGTTGTGCAGAATGTCCTAGATGCTATCAACCTAATAAAAAAGAAAGCTCCTCAGGGATATGCACTGTGACTCTCCCTCTTTCCCTGCCTGTCTTGCACACAGAGAACACGGAATTTGTTTTACAAGAAACAAAAGTGCAATTAAACACTTTTCCTAGATCTTAAACTGTACATTTTAGCACACGTATTGTTTTATAGCGTTCCTCTATGCAATACTGAAAGCTGAGATTTCAAAGGGAGAAGAAAAGAATGGTCTGTTCACGTTTTCTATTTTCGGAACAGGATGTTGGGTGATAAGAAAACGCCACCCAGGCAGAATATAAATCCACGTGCTGTTAGCGCTGGGAGCACGGCACACGTGCGCAGATCGCTCCACCTGCTGGACAAAGCTTCTCTGCTCACACACACAGCTCGCCTCACATCAAACATGGGAACGTGCTATTCAAGTGTCACACATGTAGTTACTTCCCAAGACCAACCTCATGTTTTACATCCACATGAAATTTAGAATTTTCCTCTTCTGTAGAAAATTTTCATAGTTAGTGATTCCTCTTCAGAGTATTACTTAGGGAAAACACAAAGCTCTTCTAGAGTGCAAGGCAAAAGAAAAGACAGTGTCTTTGGAGTCCCCAAAGCTTTTGAATATCTGAATGTGTTTGAAGTTTTAGAAGTGATGCAAATAAAGTCCCAAAAAAACCCCACCCAAAACTAACCCAAACAAAAAAAACCCACGACAAAATCCTCTCAATATTTAAATTAAAACTAATCCATGCTGATTTTATTCTCACATCAAGAGTGTAGGTGCTTGTAGGAGAGAGAAGGGTTGGGCACTTTAGCATAGAAGATGAGCCAGTGGATTCCCTTTCCATTTACCAGTCACAACCCTCTCCAGAAAGCACAACTCTCAAGAAGCCAGAAGACTAAAAAGCTTCAGATCATTTGTCCTAATTTCTTCTTTCCTTTCATTTTGTGCTGAACAAAGGCAGAATATAAGATGATAAGATGATCACTACTTTAAGACACTGCACAAAAAGCACTGCCTCCTTCCACCAGAGTCCAATGGTCATTTCTTACTCAGGGTTTTTGCACTTGGAGGTGGTGCCTGTAAAGACATTCACTGCAATTTCTCTGAGGGAAAAACCCTTGGTTCCTGAACTTTTTCAAATTCATGGCATGGGAACCATCTGAAGGCACGTTCCACCTTCAGTGCTGGCCTGGCACAGGGGTGATCTTCAGCACGGTGTGAAGACTGCTGAGCTTGATTCCACCCTTTTCCTAACTCCATCAAAAATGCCCTGCTTCTCAGGACCTCAGCTCTGCAACAAAGATAAATGGTAGCATCTCTCTCCTTACTGGGTTTAAAGAGAAGGGGAAACTTCTTAGTAGAAAATGTCAAGACTGTATCACTAACATTCATGAACACGGATGTAAAAAACAAGAAGGTTTATACTGCTTGGGATAATATTACTACTACAGTTTAAAACATTCCCTGTAAATGTAATTCTTATGAGAATCAAATTTTCACTGCATTTTTTAGAAAAATACTTTTTACGGTTTACCTGAATAATATATTTTCTTTCAGCTGACATTGTGAGTTATTTCATTGCACTCAATAAAATTCACTGTCTGAAAGGCGTAAAGTCAGTCTTCTTGTTGTAGAGTAAGATCTACACATTCTCCATGCAAAATGCAACTTTCAGGAAACAAAGGTTTTCTTTTCCTGGTATTGGGAAGAAGTGTTTTTATAGGGCTTCTGGTGCCAAAGAGAATTTATGAACTCCTGCAGAGAGGTGTGAGGATACGGGTCATTTCTGAGGTGATAAAAAACATTTTATTGCCTATAGTTTTACACTAGATGCTGTTAACTTTTACCCCATGCCACAGAAGTTGACAAGACAGAAGAAAACTCTGTTTTGCTGAGTATAGTATGTATTTTTAGCTTATTAAAAACACCAAAGATATGAAACCCACATGTGCCCATTTCAAAAGAAACTGTAAGTATTCTCTGTGTTCTGGCTACCAGCCAGGTTACAGAAGTGAGCTATAACCAGCAAAAGTGAAGGACTGACCAGTCCTTATTTTCCTTCAGTTGTGCTCCTGAGAGTAAGGAGAGATTTTACATGTCAAGTTTTGTTATAACTATTTCAGGCCTTCCGAAGAGTTAAGGAATACTTTCAAATTTTGCAATAAATATAATCTAAGGCTCTGCAGTTGGATCCTATCTGCTTCAATGCTGGGGAAGAAGGAAAAAATTTTGAGCAAGTTTTACTGTGTTAGCAAAGAAAGCTATTAAACACAAAAATACCTTTTTAAAATTTATTCTACCCATCTATCGATTTCACAACCTGTCTGCTGCCCTCATTCCTGCCCTTTTAATCTCTTGTCAAAGCCAGTTTTGGCTGTCAAGGCAACTTTCTTGTCAACTTTGGACAAGAAAGGCATCAAAAAAGAGAGTCCTTTTGCAATTCTTGATGTGGTATTAACATTGAGAAAATGCTTAATTTCAAGGAAAGAGTGGAGACGCAGAAAAACAGGAAGCCCATAGCTTTAAGGTAATGTACGAGATAAAACCTGATTGGTTCCAATGAAAACTTCGGCACCACAAAGAGCTTTCACATTTTGTTACACGTGGTTATAAAACACACAAGTCAAAATATTTGGCATATGGAATAGCTGAAGGCAACCTTCTTGTTAATATAATGAAGTTATCCTCCTAGTGTCCTCTGACACTAAAATTTTCTGTCACACTGAACTGCCAAGTTTTTTTAATATTTTACCTTTCTTCATGGTTTCCCTCTGCCAGCTTATGTCAGACAAATCATTAGCATCAACAAGAAAAGCACTCAGTTCATACTGCTTTAAACAGTTAACTGTGTCAGGTATACAGACAGACACCTGCACTCACATTTCTGTGCTCTCTGATGAAAACATCTCATTATCTATCTGACCACAGACCCACAGTTTTAATGATCTGTTTCAGAACAAGAGCAGAAAAATATTTTCGAAGGTACAACAACTACAGGCTTTGCTTTCTCATAAAGAACAATGAGCAAGAGTTTCTTGAAAAACGTTATTACAGTGTTTCAGATGAGAAATTTTACTTCAGACACAAAAGAAACAAAGAACTTTGAATATGGCCTGCACAGTTCAAAGAAAGAGAGATGAGAAAAAGTTTCTAGATTTCCTGATTTCTATAGTATCAACCTATACTGGAGGTTCCCAGTAAGAAGTTTGTTTAGATGTGAGCTACAGCGACCTCATGACAACCCAAAGCACCTGTAACGAGCGAGGAGAGTCCCAACTTCGGGAAGAAGGGGTTTAACCCACAACTCCTGCAGACGTATCTTAAATGCATGTGATTTTATGGGTTTGATAACATCAGGCATTTTTCTTCCTATAGCAAGAGGGTGCTTTTAATAAGGTTTAGATTATGATGTTGGTGGGACAGCAATTGCCAGTTTCTTACTGTGACTTCTAATCTATGTAATCCACTAAAGCAACGCTGGACTGAAATTGTCTTTCTTTGGCTCATTTTTGCTTCAAGGAAGCTCTACAAACTCTGGTGCAGATATTCACAGACCTGCAAGTGAATCACCTTTCTGTACACATCCTTCACTGTGTTTTCCTCATCTGCAGGTCAGCAGACAAAACTGTAAACTCTATAGATTTAATCTGCAAGTGTTAGTTGCAGCAAAAGGTCAGTTCTGGCCCAAATTATCTGCTGCTTTGTGGGACCACCACAGCTGGCAGAACAACATGTCTTCTTCCAAGCACTTCATGAAGCAACAGCAGAGGGTGCTGCAGATCAGATCTAAGATGCCCTGATGAGAACAATGTAGGATTTCCTACATACCACTTGAATATTTTTTCTTTTTCTGGCTGATTCTGTTAAGGGTTTTTTTGTAAGTGTCAACACCAACTCAGAAATAACCAGAAAATAATTATGATAGAAAAAAACCCTCAAACACATGCACATATGAAAAGAGACAGAAAGAGTTAATAAAAGGAAACAATTTTTACTAATATGCCTGGTCAATAAGTGAAAGGAAAAGATAAAGTGGGTTTAATCCATATAGGGAATACTGAAGGAAAGTAGTGAATCTTTAGACATAACACAAGACCAGTCTTGCACATGAAATCCCAGAGGAAATCCCTGTCCTGAAACAGGTGATCAAATTTCCTCCAGATACTGGAAAATACACAGAGAAGAAAAAGAGTAACCAGCACTTAATGATTCTGGCAGATTGCTTATTTCCCACCTGACATTTTCTAAGGCACCCTGATGAAAATCAAAACCCTGTGTGCTGCTTATTAGCTTCCCCCACTGTAAAAGAAGTGAAAATAAGTGGTGCACAGAAGAGCTGAAGAAGTCATATAGACTCTCAAAGGAAAGTCTCATGGCAGAGAGAGCATATCCTTCTATTGATCCATCTGCCTTCCTCTGGTCTAACATCCCTATGGGGAAATCTTGGAAACCAAACTGTGCAAACCTTTAGGATGACTTCCACATACTATGAACACAGGTATTTTTATTTTTTAACTTATAATGATAAGAGAAATAACTGATCCCAAATTGGGCATTGCTCTCATGTCCGTACCGTGCTCTCCTTAGGTCTGTCATTGAGCAAAATTGCTCTATGGCTGGATGTGGCACCACAAAGTTACACTCCCACCTTCCAAAGAGCTGCCTTAACTGCCTTATTGCAAGCAGGTAATGACCCACTGCAATCACGTTCAGAGAAGGAATGCCATACTTTCCCTGGTATCTGTATCACTGCTAAATACCGAATTTCCAAAGATGCACCCTGGAAGAAGGGTCTGGTGGACAGTCAGGCATAGATCCTGGTTATGGACAGAAACCCACAATTTCTCCAAAGTGACTGACTACTGTAATAGCTGTTCTCAGTCAAAAGCCAGCATCAGCTGCATGCATTACAAACTAAATTCAATCTTTGTTCCATGTGCTTTTAATACACAGCTTGGTACAAAACACACATATAGGCTGTAGGCATTTCACACTGACACAAATGCAACTGTGTCACAAAGGAAGAAGGGAAGTTTTACCGCTGCTTGGTTCATACAATGTTGATGGGCCAGTCAAATGTAAGCAAGAAATCAATTCTGCTGGAATGACATGAAGAGCCCTCCAGAAGCATCATATTTATTTTTAGGCATAGGACACAAGGCTGCCTTTTAACGAAGTCAGAAATAAGTAAGTGTTGGAGGGATGGACCGACATAGAAAACCCTTTCAGATTGACTGTGGGGTGCAAATTAAGGAGCAGATTGAGTGTCCTCCATTTTCATTTCTCTACAGAAGTCTCCTAAGTCTTTTTCCTCAGCATGCTTTGTACTGGAAGTGCTGTAATGCACATTCTTATTTGTACTTTACCTAAACTCAGCTTAAGTGAAAGTTCATTTCATTTCAACTCATAGACAAGGCTGAGGGAAAATAAATAACCTGGTCCTGGAGAATCTCCAAAGTGTCCAGCTCTCCAAACCATTTCTTGAGGGTTTACTTAGGTACATATTGCTGACACCATTTTGAGAGTATTTTGACAGTACTATTTGAGAAGTGAGTATGACAGAATTAAAAGAAGAAAAAGCCACTCCAGTGGAAAATGGGAAGCTTTCTAGCATGTGGAAAGATCACTGAGCAACAATTGCTCTCAAGGAAAGAAAACCACATGGTAACATTAAAGATAAAAGTGGAATTTATGACCTTCCCCATCAATCAAATCTGCTCCCTAAAGGAAAGATAAATTTCTTCATTGACTGAACAAGGAAGAAACATGTACCCTTCAGAAGCCATGCAGATTTTGCTGAAGTTTCCAGAAGAGTAGCTTTTTAATGGAAAAGGTTACCTGGATTTTTGTAGATGCTAAGCACATCCTTGAAATAATGAGGTAAGAATCTTTCTAATAAAAGCAGCACATCCTCCAACTCCTCCAGAATGCCCACAAGCAGAAAATTTTCATTAACGTTCAGCTTTGCTCTTTCAAGGGCCCATTCACCAGGCTCCCTGTATGAAATTGATAGGGGAAGACAGATGGAGGAGGGAAAAAGAAAAGTTTAAATATGCATTTACTTTTCAAATTCAAGCCAAGAACACAAGTGAATTAAAAAAATATTCAGTGCTATACTTAGAACAAAGAAAGACCCCCCACTAAACCCGAGTAGCTTCCGAAAAGCTGAGCTTCTCCATCTAAAATTGGTTTGGCATGTAAAAACAGGATCACATTAAAAGGTGGCTAATCACTGTGTGAAAGTACTCCATTCTGAAGATATCTTTTGCCAAGTTGTTTATAAGCTCAAACTTGTGACTTTTGGTATTTCAGCTTGGAAGCACAACCCATCTGACAGGAGGAATGACTGCCCTGGGTGTTGGAAGGTGCTGAGGGGTAGTGGTCTTCCTAAATCACATCAGGAACAATGCTGGGACCAACCACTGCCTGCTGTTACTCAGTGAATCCTACACAGGACGCTACTATTTTCCACTTTATTCTTAATTTTAACTTCTGCCAAAGTCTCCAGGAGCTTGCCTTTCCCTGTCATTACCCCTGATTGCCCTGTGGCTTTGCTACAGGATTTGCATTTTTTTGCTGTGACTGATACTGGTTTTGAAGAATAGTTTAGGGTTCTTCTATCTTTTCTCCCAGTGGGAGAAGCTGGCAGGACTTCAGTACATCTTTGTGCTTCTCTCAGTCTCCCAAAAGCACAATGTGGTTAGACAACCATATGAATCCTAAATCCCTTATACTAATTCATATTAGTTATGTTCTGGGAGCAGCAGCCATCATTTGTATTGACCCGGGATACAATCCCAGAGTCCCAAGCTAAAGGAAATCAGTTGCCCACACTACCTGGGAGTGGCAGTAAATCACACTTCTTCCCTGACTTCATTAGGCTATTGTGGACCCTACTCAACAGTGAATTTAACATTTGTCTGAAACTCTTTCCATGACATGTGGAAAAGCTTACTACTTTCCACTCCTACTAGAGCAGACTTGCAGCAGGCTTTTCATGCTCTGCCACCTTCTGTGCACTGATCCGCTTTCCAGAAGAGCAAATTGTCCTAACAAACACTATGCGCTTTCTATTTGTAGCTCCTTGTGGGACTAAGGAGTAGCTGAAGGAAGTGCAAGGGCATGACAGGAGACAGATCCACAACAAGGTACAAAACAGCACTTCAACATGCTGCTTGGGAACCTCAGCGATATGTTGAGAAAGTACTCAAGTATGTGACTGTTGCTAATGGGATTACTCAGGCACGCAAGTTAAATGAGCAATCATAAGCATTTGCAAATAAGGGCAAAATATGTTAAGAGAAAAATGTGCAACGAAAAGGAAGCCATTAATCTGTTTTGTCTCTTATACATTTATTTAAAGCCAAGAAAATAAGGCAGGATTTTATAACAAAGATACTTAGAAATTAATACAGAAGAAGTAACACATTTTCACTTGTTATTACTGCTACAAGAAGTATGGCTTTTGAAAGAAATTGTTGAAAATGTGTAGTTGTTTCATTATAGAGAGGCCTGAGTAATACAGAAACAGAATACCTTGAAGCTGAACAAGCCTAATAAAGAACATTTGTTGCCAACAACATAAAAGTATTTAAAACCAAGAAATAATTTTAAATTATTCATATTATTATTGCATAAAAATTTACTATGGTATCAGTAATACAGCAATATGAGAATGGCATGCACACATTAAAAAGGCTGCATTTTACATAGTTTTAAGCATGATTACAGTTTCTCACATGAAAAACCTGTATGCCTCATATGCAGACCTGATACAAGCACCTGAGCAAATCAAAAACACGTATTATAAAATTACAGTGCAGATAAAATGAGTAACCCAGAAAAGAAAATCCACATAAATACATTCAGATTTGAATTATTCATGTTATAAATGAAGAAAAAAGAACAGTGCTACATTTGCAGTGCCCTCCTTACTTCAAAATATATGCATGCAGTTCCTACATACAGTGCTACATTCCTTGTACTTACATTTTTCTCTTGTACTTCAAATAATGTCACCTCTTTGTTACCAGTTTCTGACAAAATGCTGGCAATAGCTGTTGCTGAACAAATTGAAATACCTTGCATATATTTACCTGCATCTTGGATGCTGTCCACAGAAATATGGTATGATGTAAAATAACCTGGGATTGGAACATTCAGGGTAGTTTTCAAGGATACATACATTAATGTCCTGTGGGGGAGCAAAGAAGAAAATACTGTAGTTTCCTTTCTCTATTAGCAACTCTTTTCTTTATATCATACTTTTTATAGTCATCTCAGGGTCAAAGAATTGTGCTGACGCTATAATAAATATCTTAAAAGTCATCTATTGGTCCACTTATCTACTTCCAAATATCAACAGGGAAAAATAATTATTTTGTCCTAAAATGCAGAAGGCACTTTTTTCCTCCTTGCTGCAAACCCCACAATTATTAAACTGAGATTACTGTATGATTCAAAGTGGGACACATTAATCAACTTTCATACTGAGTAATATTTGGAAAATTTAGGAGATTATTGTCAGGCTCTTCTTTCTTCTAAATACACCCTGGAGAGAACCTGAAGTAGCCAGAATAAATAAAATTGAGATAACAATTATTACCNGTTTCCTTTTTTCTTTTTTTTTTTTTTTTTTTTTTTTTTAAATCTGTTTCATTCAATGACTAGAATGAACAAATGTAATTTACACAACTCACTCAATATTAGAACATACATCACTTTTGGTTACAATTCTGTAAATCTCTCAGATTTTCAGAATTGAACATACTGTGCAAAGCCCCACTGAGAAAAGGAGTGATTAGAAAGTATTTATCATTTTAATGAAATATCATTCATCTAATTAGAAGCTATTTATCATTTTTCAAAGACTAAGTATAGCAACTGAACCCTGAGGAACTACATTCCATTTATAGCTCTACTTCAGCACAATAATAAACATGTGGGATTGAATTCCATTATCCTTATCTAATTTAACAGAGCCTTACTCTGCAAGCAGACACACCCACTCCAGAGATATACAGGGCAAAAAATGTGTAAGACAACAAAAGCAAGGATGGAAGGATCTCACCTTTGCAGAATCAATCTTCATTGTTATTCATATGTGTGCTTTCACAATACAATGGGTGCAATACCCATCAATATCAAACCAACAACTAAACAAATCCGTATTTTATCAAGTAAATAAAAGGTGATAGAGAACATTCCACAAGAAGATGTATTTGGCAGCATGGAAGACAGGGACAGCATCCCCTGCTCTCCCAGGGCAGGGCAGGGTACAGGCCTCCAGTCGTAGCAAGTGCATCTGAGGCCTCATCAGAGAAAAGCTCTTCCCAGAACTTCAGTAGAGCCGCACTTGGGTCTGTAAGCCTTTCAAAGCACCTTTCTGATTCCTACCCTGTCTCACGCTTACGTGAATCCAATTTTATAAGCACATCAGAAGACCCAGGGCTAAGAAGTAAATCACATGGTGAGGAACCATCAAAGAAAACAACATAAAAATTGCCAACTGGGACACAAACAATCTATTTCCCCCACTCCCCACAGTATATTCAGGGCTTGCCTTAAATACATACCAGAAGATTTATGGTCAAGACCTGAATTTTGACATTAAAGGCTCTGAGCTGAAGCGAACTAGCCCCCATTCTCAATGCTATGATTACTAAGAAATCTTAGTGTGGATGTATAGACTGCATAGGCAATGTGTCTCTCCTATCACCTCAATATGGTTTTTTAACATGAATTACAAATGTCACTTCTTTAAATGCTTATTGTACTTTTCCTATAGACACCACCAGAGATGTTTTCAGGGATATATGTTTTTGGCTTTCATAAGAACCTAAAGACCTGCAATGAATTAATAAATTGCTTGGATTTTAAAAATCTGAAATATTGCCCTGACAATACTTTAAATTAGGTCCAAGCTGGCTCGCACTTGATTGATGAATTAGATGGAAGATAGATAGAACACCTACATAAGATTTAAAAACCTGTAGCAACACCCAACTAAGAACATTATCTCTTTTCTCACTCTCATACATCATCTCCCAACAAAGAAATTTACCATTTCTTTGCAAGAATAATGAATAGGGTGAATCAGAAAATATTCCCTGAGATGAGTATCAATACCCAACACAAAAGTGTAACTGGGACCTTCTTGTAATTGTGAAAATAGTATTCGATTAATATGGCCAGAAAAAAAATTGTACAATATAAGCAATGTAAATTCATGTGGAAAATCCTGCAGCTTTATCAAGTGAACGGCTGATACTAACTCAAAAAGAGATTTTTAGTGTCCTTTTTATGGTAACCTGAGGTAGGATCACTGAAACAACTGGCCTGGCTCTAATTTAATCCTCCCCACTCCTTGTTGATGACTCAAGGTTTAAGATAAAGCCCAGGTGAGCTTTCATACAAACCTACAATCTTCTGCCACACAAGGACATGCATTTCACCTGCCTGACTTCAGAAGCAACAGGCTTTTCTCTGCAGTAGAAACACTGCCCCTTCCAGGCTTTGTTTACCACCACTGCTGTGACCTGTATTACAGCTGCTGGAGTGCCCTCCTGCATTTGCAGCACCTGCTCACCCACCGAGATGTGAAATCAGTTTTCAACCAAAAAAAAGGATGAAAGAAAGGTCGGCCTGAGGTGTGCTAGTCTTTACAAAACTTAAACACCCCTACAGGAAGATACTTGGTATCTGGTGCTAGTGGCACACAGGAATTCCTGGGTTTTTTCCAAGCATGGAAAACCAAGGTGAAACGACATTATTTTAGGCAGTGTTACTCTGCTATCCTAAGCAACAAATCTAACTTATCACATTAATTAAGCCACATTTCCCAGTAAGAACATGCTTTCTCAGCAGAACACAGATCTCTGAGGGCAGAAATGTTTCTATGTGAGACAAAAATTTGCAAGGTGACAGATGACAGCCTTGCTCATTTAAATCACTGGAGGAGCCTTGTAAGGAAGTTATTTTAACACAGTCTGGAAAGATACAGAAGGAAACACACAGAGCTACTTTGATCATAACCCTTCACAGTGAAGAAAGCAGTATTTTACTTTATTCCTCAGCTCCTGGCTACAATTCATATCACTCACATCCCACTGGGCTTCTGTCTTCAACAGGGCAGTGGGATGCCGAGGAATCAGCCCTGAGGCTTCAAGTAACAACAGAAACTGTCTTTCTTTTAAATAGTACTGTATTTTTCTACTCATGTAACAATTTTGTCAGGAAAGTTAAGCTGGTAATTTCTGCTTCCTTCTTCTGTAAAATTGTCTTTGAAATAAAAATCACAACATGCCTTAATCCTTTAATCTGTCAATGAGTCAGACTACTGATCTACCAAAAATATATCAAAGGTGCATTATTAATATGGTTTTTTTTGAGATTAATAATAAACTATTCTATTTGCCACAGTGAGTTCATATATGCTGTAAGAGGAAGTCAGCACCTGATTAAAAATATTTCATAGAATCTTTGAAGGTTTGGGAGAGAACTTCAACATCATGTAGTTCAACTGTTAACCCAGCACCACCATAATCACCCCCAAACCATATCCCCAAGTGCCACATCCAGATGGCTCTTGAACACTTCCAGAGATGGTGACTCCATCATCTCCCTGGGCAACTTATTCCAATGTCTAACACCTCTTCCAGTGAAATTTTCTTTTCTAATATCTAATCTGAACCTCCCTGATGCAACTTAAGGACATTTCCTCTCATTCTTTCATTTCCTCCTCATTAAACCTCCTTTTAGGTAGCTGTAGAGAGTGAAGGGCTACAAAATTCCTTTGGGAATTTTAATGTGCTCACAAAAGAGCAAACTTTAAGGTGTTCTTTGGTAGAACAATAAGCAACTTAGTGAAGTTAATGTCTTTAACTTACGACAAATACTGTACACATACAAAAAGATGTGATGTAAGATTCGAGAATTTGATTTTTTTCTCCTTCTAATGCAAAATCCTAAGAGTACTGACAGAAATAATAACTTTTTTTGTCCAGTAGAAGGAATATCCAAATTAAAAAAAAAAAAAAGAAAAAAAGAGAAAGAATTCTTGGGCTTCAAGGCATTCCCTATTTTTTGATTCTCAGCGTCTCAACCAAAAATTACAGAAACACCATATTCTGCCTTGGATGCATTACAATTTTTAGCAGCCCTGACAATTTAAAATAAGGAATCATAACTCAAATACATACATGTCTTGCAAATAATTTCCATTCCATGTCCATCTATTAATCTATGGAAAACCACAAAAATATCCTTTCTCTCACAATCAAAACAAAAAATACACACCCTCTTTCTATGCCCTGCCCCTGTGGGATACCACAGCTTCTGTGAAACCAGGAGACCTCGCTCACAGCCCAGGAACAGTGCATGCTCCTTCAGTCCAAAGTGTGAAGATGTGGAGCTGTGTCAGCAGCAACCCAAATAAGTACCTTTCAAATTTTCATAAAAGGAAATGAAATAAAACGATGTGGAAAACCAGTGACTGAGCCCAGTCTATGGTGACCTCTCCTGCTTACAAGGCTGTTCTTCATACACCACTACAGTCAGCAGTGCAGTGTAGTCGTCACTGGTGCCAGCCAAGGAAAATTCTTCCACTCTCCTGAGAGCCACCGAGAATCCTCTCGCAGCTTGTAAAGTGTTGTCTCACATACTTGGTGCTTGTAAAGAGGTCAAACTGACCATTACATCCTGAGGACAATGTTGCATCATATGAGCTAAACAAAACCATGCTAAAAAAACCCCCCAGCATAATTCCCCACCTTCTTTGGCCCCAGGTAGGAAGCTCTGGGTGGCTGTAGAGTGATGGGGAAGAAAATGTAAACATGACGGCTCAGAAATGGCTTCTGAGTACAAATAGAAATAAGGAAAAACACAACTTCCTACTTCGGAAGGCTGCGGAAAGACTCTGAAAAGTCAAGGTATAGTCGGCATGAAGGTTTCCAAGTATAAATGTAACATGACTTACTCAATCTTATTTTGGAGTACAAATTATTCACACATTTTAATGAAAAATGAGATACAATGCAACACACTTTTAGCCCTAATTAGAGAGAGTTTTACTTCACCAGGTGATATTTAATGTTTCTATTCAATCTCAATCAAGTATTTGGATAACCAGAGCCACACAGCACCAAGATGATTCCTTTTTTGTTACAAATTCTGGAGGCATTTGGTATCTGTTTGTCCATCTATGCAAACAGCACTGGCAACAGATAGCTGTGGGGTGGGCAGCTGCTGGGCATTGCTTCCCAAATCAGCATTGCCAACATAGGCAAAGCCAAATGCTTCCCATCCTCTGTTGGTGTGGTGCTGAGCCCCTCCAAGGTGGGCTGCTGGGGGGGGGTGCACTGTGACAAACTGTGTGGGATGATTGTCCTCTGGAGATGACAGCAAGCTGGACAAGATTATTGGGACACCAGTGGCAGGCTGCAGAGTGACCAGCAGGCATCTTGGGGAGAAGCTCCACAAGATGGCAGAGCAGATCCAGCCAACCCTAGAATGCAGGATTTCTGTCCCCAAATGCCCCCCTGCACCAGCTGTGATTGCCCCTTCACTCCTGTGAGGCTCTGCCAGCTCAAAAAGCAACAGAAACCCTTTCCTGTTCCTACTCCACTGCCCTCTGGTCTTCTACCAGAAGAGTGAACAACGTGGGGCTTGCTCACAGAAATGCCACAGCACTCCAGCTGCACAGGGCAACACAGGCCACAGAGGATGACTTCAGTCACGACATCAATTTCTTTTATAGCCTCCCTTGGGCATCCACCCTCTCTTGTCTGGGGTCCTCCACGGGCTGCAGACAGATCTCTGCTTTACCGTGGACCTCCAAGGGCGGCAGGGGGACATCGGTCTCATCATGGTCTGCACCACGGGCTGCAGGGGAATCTCAGCTCCAGTGTCTGTAATACCTCCTCCCCCTCCTTCTGCATCAACCTTGGTGCCTGCAGGGCTGTTCCTCTCACATATTGTCACTCCTCTCTTCTCCAGCTGCAATTGCTCCTGTGCAGAAACTTCTTTCCCTTTTTAAACAGATTACCCCAGAGGCACTACCACCATTGCTGAAGGGCTCAGCCTTGGCCAGCAGCGAGTCCTTCACGGGGGAAGCTTTTGGCAGCTTCTCACAGAAGCCACCCCTGTAGCACCTCTGCCTGCCAGTTCCCCACCACTGCTACCAAAAGCTTGCCATGTAAACTCAATACATTTTTGTAGAGGATAATTCTGGAGTTTCTTTGAATTGACTTTCCAATTTCTTCTGGCAAAATACATGTTTTTACTTTCCTCCTCCCCCCACCGCATAAGTAAATAGGATGCCAAGTTTAATTTCCACTTTTTTTTTCTTCTTTTTTCTTTTCAATGGACTATTTTGCCTGGGCTAATTTGCCTGACTTTTCAGCCAACAATGTATTAAGCTCTCCTTTCTGGCAGCTTAGCAAGTGAAGCGGCAGCTAACAAAACAGCATCTTCTGCTAACCATCTACATTTTCATTAAGTGTAGACATAAGTTATTCATTCACATACAAAGTTTTGCTGGCACTGACATGGCAAAAGTGATGAACTATGCCCACAATGCTACTATTTAGATGTGACAAACATTAAACACATTTGTACATCACTATTTTCTAACTTAAAATTATGTACTACACCAAGAAAATACATAGGTGGATATATTTCTCTCTTTTCTGTTATCAGAAATCATGTTAGTAATTTGTCAAAGATACGTTTTACTAGTAAGAATGGAATCACTTCAGAGTTGTAAGCAGACACCATATCATACCTTTCTCTTCCACTGCTTTGGTATTTTTTGCCTCAAACCATCTTAGTATGGGAAATACATTTAAAAAGAAAGAAATTATGCCAAAAAAGGGCGAGTGGCTGCCAGCTGGAAGCAGTGTGTAAGCATTAAATAACCATCCTCTTACAGAGGGCACAGATCCAGGGAAGACCAAAAATGAAGACCATTATACTGTAATCAAGAATGAATCCCACTGGCAACTAACAGCAGGGTGACAGTACATCTGCTAATTCTGTTTACTAACACTTCTTCATAAAAGAACCTGGAAAATTTGTCTGCTTGGATGACAAGCTTTAATGAAATCAATTAGGGATGGCATGTATTCAATTCTGCGAACACCAAGCAGGAAATACCCACCACCTCAAGGGCTTTTCAGTCCTCCCTAATCGACGGCATGCGGACTCTAGCAAACTGATGCCTGTGAGAAAAGCAGCAAGTCATAGAATGGTTTGGGCTGGAAGGACCTTAAGATCACCTAGTTCCAAGCCCCCTGGCAAGGCAGAGACACCTTCCACTAGTTCAGGTGCATCAAAGCCCCATCCAGCCTGGCCTCCGCAACACTTCCAGGGATGGGGCATCCACAACTTCTGTGGCAACCTGTTCCAACAACCATCAGAGTAAAGAATTTCTTCCTAATCTCTAAACTTGCCATCTTTCAGTTTAAAGCCATTGCCCCTTGTCCTGTCACTGTTACATGCTGTTTTTAAAAAGTCCCTCTCCAGCTTCCTTGTAGGTCGCCTTCAGGTACTGGAACGCTGCTTTAAGGCCTCCCCTTTCCCAGGTGGAACAACCCCAATGCTCTCAGCCTGTTTTCATAAGAGAGGTGCTCCAGCCCTCTGATCATCTTCATGGACATCCTCTGGACTTGCTTCAACAGGTCAATGTCCATCTTATGTTGAGGGCCCCACAGCTGGACTCAGCACTCCAGGTGGAGTCATAAAAGAAAAAGTCATAAAAGGTGGAGTCTCAGTTCCCTTGACTTGCTGGCCATGATGCTTTCATTGCAGCCCAGGATACAACTGGCTTTCTGGGCTGCAGGTGCACATTTCTGGTTCATGTCCAGCCTCTGATCAACCAGCACCTCCAAATCCTTCTCCCAGGGCTGCTCTCCATCTGTTCATCCCCCAACCTGTACTGATACAGAGGGGTTGTCTTGACTCAAGGGCAGGACCTTGCACTTGGCCTTGTTGAACTTCATGAAGTTCACAAGCACTTCTTGGGCTTGTCCAGGTGCCTCTGGGTAGCATTCCTTCCCTCCAGCATGTCAACCACGCCACCCAGCTCGGTGTCATCAGCAAACATGCTGAGGGTACGCTCAATCCCACTGTCAGCGTCACCAACAAAGATGTCAAACAGCGCCAGTCCCAATACTGACCCCAAGGAATGCCACTTGCCACTGGTCTCCACTCGGACATTGAGCCACTGACCGCAACTCTTTGTGTGCAACCATCCAGCCAATTCCTTAACCACCAACGAATCCATCCATCAAATCCACATCTTTCCAGTTCAGAGACAAGAATGTTGTGCAGGACAGCGTCAAATGCTCTGCACAATCAACGGATACATCCAGCAATTTATGGTCACAAAAGATAGTTCTAGAGCATAGACAAAGTTAATTTCTGAGAAGTGACAGCCTCAGTGGACTGAACTGGACCGAGATGCCGCAGGTGGGTGAGGGTGCTCCTGGGCAGGGTGGTCTCAGCATACCTGGCAATGCAGCGCAGCCTTGGCTGCTCCTGTCCCAGCAAGAAAGGCTGCTACAGAAGACTCAGGTTGTTGAGAAATATTTTAGCCCAACCTTTGCTAAAGGAGAAGCAAGTTTATCCATAGCAGTTTACCATTTGTCCAATCTGCTAAAAAAAATGTTCACATCCACTCTAATTCGTAGCAATGCTTTACTGCTCCTGCGGTCAGAAAACCCTTACTAGTATCTGATACAAAACCACCTTAATGCAATTCAGAAAACTGCTTTGTCTTGATCTCAATGAACACAAGGAATAGCTGCAGGACATCTGCTTCACAGCATATTTTTATTCACCTAAACATTTATATTTCCCTACAGCAATTCCTTTTTAAGACCATCTTCTGGACTCTCAGTTCTCAGAAGTCCTAAAACAGAACAATTTTTAATGTATGCTTTTGCAGTAAAACCAGGAAAGACCATGCTTGTGCCTTAGTAAGTTCTCATTTGAACAAGGTAGTGCCATGAAGGGAATTAAGGGATCATTTCATGTCTCTGGCTTCTGGAACCCAGCATTTTTTGTTCATCTTGAAATGCTCGATCTCAGAAACTACTTGTGCTAAAACACTTTAAAAAAAAAAAATGGAGGAGATACAGAGGAAATCATCATGTGACACTGTGAATTATCACCTCTCTAATAGACTCTTTCAATGGTAGAAGCATCAGTGTCCAGCCAAGTATATTGTAATACTAAGACTCTGCAACATGTATTAACAGCAAGTCCTGTCCACAACTGAGCAGTAATATGCATTACCAGATTCCTCAGAATGAAAAATCACGTAATGAGAAAAACCACGGGACATCACAGAATCATAGGATGGTTTGAATTGGAAGGGAAATGAAAGAGCATCTAGTTCCAACCACCCGGCCATGGGCAGGGACACTTTCCACCGAACACACAGGTTGTTCACACACAGAAAAGGGCTCTGTAGAAAGAGTGTAAGTCAGGAAAAAATAGTCTTGAAGTGATAACCAAAGACACTTTAGAAAAAATGGATAAAATAGAAGATTGCCAGAGCTGAGCTAGTATTAGACAACACTGTAACGAAAAACACAATCACCAAGGGGAAGAACCAGCATCAGCAGAAAAAGTCTCTCTATCTTGTAACAGGTCTTTGATCCAGTCACTANGTGGAATGGGGAGAAAGGAAGGGCTAGGATGATTAAGGATAGGCAGCCAAAGACAGGAATACAATAGCTGGTTTTTCTAGTAAAATGAGGCACTGAATAAGGTTGCACAGCATCTGTGCTGAGACAATTCTTAAGACCAAAGAAGGGTTAACAGCGAAGTAGCAAATTTTTCAGGGAATATTAATGAGAGCAGATAAGAAAGCTGACTTCACAGAGATACAGAAGGACTCTATAATGCTGAAAGGCATTCAGGGCTGGTAAAATCATAGATCCTTATAACAGGATACTATGGATGACAAGAATGTAACTGGATTTAAGAAGAAAAACCCAAACCATCACAAAAGTAACAGCAACAACAATAAAATAAAAATTATATATTTCTAGAAGAGAGGTCTGTCAAAGGCTGTTAAACACAGATATGGCAGCAATGTCTGCTGGCAAGCTGAAGGACGTCAGAACCTGGGAGGACACCCAATGGGAAGCACCTTTTAGCCTGTCCCCAGTTTGTACTGGTTCCCCAGCTGGGCTGGATGGTGCTCATGTCTCAAGAAGGGCCTAATGCAGAAAGTACACACCTCCACATATGACACAATTTTATTTGCACAGATACCAAGAAAGTTAAATGTTTCAAAATACCGCATTACCTACAATACAGGAAAGCCTATTTAATAATGAGATGTTTCTGTAGTTCACATTTTTCTGCCGTTTTCTTTCCCAGGTCAAACATTCCCATTCATTTAAAGCCTGACTGGATACACAGAAATTATACTCAGCAGATTTTAGCCCAAACCTCAAAAATGCCTACATTAACAAAAACACATTTAAGTTCTATGAATCCCTCAACATCTTGAAGCTCATATTACACATTATTTTTAGCAGAGGTCCACAAAAATAGTTTAAACAATGTAAAAGTCTTAAAAGAGGCTGTTTATGACAAATATCTGAGTTCTGAATACTAAATATATCATCGGAGAAAAGAAATCCATGAGCCAAAAGGAAATCAATTTCATTAACAATGAGCATTAGATATTATTGCTTTCATACATCCCAATAGGACAGAGGCAAAACAAACATGAGAGATGATTCCATTTGCCTTTTTTTTTAATAGGACTTCATGTGCCTAGAATTGGGGAGGCAAATGCTTACTTTCTAGAATATAAATCTTCAAAATAAAAGAGTGAAGAGAAGGAAACATATGAAGAAGCAAAAATATGCCACATGAATCGAAAAAAATTATTGCAGGCATCAGGAAAGAAATAATTTTTTTAATTCTCCTAATCTGCACACAGAGCAAAATTTTCACTTCAGAAAATAAACATTCGCTAGCTAATGCATGTTTTATTTCAACATACTGCTCAGTTACAGCTTAGACTATCTGCTTTCAAGAATTACAGTGATATAATTCCCTTTCGCTGATGTTAAAGGGAGAAAAGCTGTATCCAACAGGTCCTGACATGTCCCTGAAATAAACCAGTCACATCAAGTACCCTGTCTAGCAAAAAAGGAGAAGAAACCTGCTGCTGACCTCTGAATTAAAAAAGAGAAAATATAAGTCATCATACAGTACACATTATAATTTTTTTGGTTTTGACCGTTTTTTTAAGTTAGATGATAAATCTCAAAAACCGCAGTAACTGACTTTTAAGAATAAAGTTCCTCATAGCACCAAGGTCTAAACATCTTTTATGTCTCCTTGACCTACCACATTTGTGGTGCCATTTCAACACAAACCTGTTGAATGGTTAGAAAATAGCTAGAAGTTTGAGTTTTGAGCTAATTTTGCTTTCCTATCACTTTTCTGCCTATTGTTGACTGACTTGGAATATCTCCCTTCATCTCTGAGGGCTGAAATGCAAAGGAACTGCAGAGCAGAAAAGAAAATCATTCTGCTTCTGCATGTGGCTTCCCTGTTGCTGCAACTGGAGATGGTTTCTGCTCTGCTGCCCCTATCTAATTTCCCTAGTTAAAATCTTTCCCCTGCTGAACAGTTCTAATGCTTTTCTGGAAAATTACTAATACTCTGCATTATTCATAGCACTGTCATTCTGAATAGCAGACATAAATTGGAACATATTGATTCCACTTTTCAGTTTGACAAGACTATCACCATACTGACAACACCAAGTATTAAAAACTTCCTAAAATTACAAGGTTCAGAGGCATAAATAATGTTCCTATTTGCATCTTTTTTATTTTACTTTTTTAATCTTCAGTCATCTGCTGAAGTTCTTTTCCACAACCATGAAAAACAAAACCATAACTCCCCGTTGTGGTTTTAGTAGTGGGGAGGGGGCCATAAAGATGGCTCCTGTGAGAAGCTTCTGGAATTCTTCACCATTTCCAGCAGAGCCGATCTCTGATGGCTCTGAAGATGATGGACATGCCACTGGCCATGTCTGGGCCAATTAGAAAGGTTGGTTACGCCTCTGTGATGACATATTTAAGGAAAAATCACAACAAAATGTGCACGCAGCTGCCTTTAGTTAGAGAAGGAGGAGGATGTGAGAACATGTGAGGGAAAACAACATGGAGACACCAAGGTCAGTGGAGAAGGAGGGGGAGGAGGTGCTCCAGGTGCTGGAGCTGCGATTCCTCTGCAGGGCGTGGTGAGCCCATGGTGAGGTGGGGTGTCCCCCCTGCAGTCCATGGGGGTCCATGAGGGATGCAGAGATCCACCTGCAGTCCGTGGGTGAGGTGCCAATGTTAGAGCGGGGAGATGTAGGAAGCTGCAGCGGCCATGGATGCCAGAAGAAACCGCAGGAGCCGTAGATGCCAAGAGAAGCCATAGCAGGTGCAGCCCAGTGAGAGACAGAGACTGAGATAAAAGTCCCGCAGTTTGTGGAGGAGATGACCACGCTGGAGCAGGTGGATTTCGGAGGAAACTGCAGTCCAGGTGGGAGACCCGGTTGGAGAGAGAGGGGCCCCCTGCTCCCATGCTGGAGCAGTTTGTCCTTGGAGGACTGCATCCCATGGATGAGTAAAACCCATGCCATAGAAGTTCACAGAGAACTGTCTCTCGTGGGAGGGACCCCATGGCAAAAGCAGAGGGAAAAAACTCCTCTCCCTAAGCAGGGGAAGAAGATCCTGGAAATGGACTGACCTGAAAAAAAAACCCCACACCCTGCCCGCCCTTGCACTGTTGGTGGGAGGGAGGGAGGGGTGGGGAGTGAAAAGAACTGTGTCTTTTAAAGGTTTAGTTTATTTCTCATATCCTCCTTCTAATTCTGGTAGTAATGAATTTAACTTTGCAACTTAAGTTGAGCCTGCTTTTGTCGTTTGAGCATTTTCTCCCAGTTCCTTATCTCAACTCATGGACGTTTGGGTTAATTCTCTGGGTTTTTTTCCCCTTTCGTGCTGGGATTGTAGTTTTCTTTTGGCTTTTTGTTCCCCCCCCACCCCCTTCCCTCCTCTGCCCAGCTGTGGCAGGGCAGGGAACGAGTGAGTGGCTGCCATGGGTGCCTGGCACTTAGCCAGGGTCAAAACCACGATACTCCCTCCCTACACAGAAACCCAATATCTCTCAATGCCTTCATCTCAGGTGCTACGGCTTCAAGAAGCTCAGCAAACAACAAGATCAAATATAAAATCATGAATGTTAATAAATCTGCTAGGAAGAGGTAAAAAAGTGTAAAATATGTTTCCCCCCCCCCCCTTCTGTTTATCAAAGACATCATCTCTTTGGATTACATTCTGAAGACATTTTTTCAAATTTCTTTTCCTTCAACCACTGATGAACACTTTAGTTTTCTTTTTTCCTTTCAGAGAGAGAACAGAAAATTAATTTTGAAGAAAATAATAATCTCATTTAACAATCCATCTTCACCATGGAAAGTTTCCTATTTGCCACCCGTTAGTGGATTTTTCCCTGAGAAAAAGGAAATTAGTCTTGACAAGCTCAGTTATGAATAGTGGCTGGCTTTGCTTGGATCAGAGTTCATAGGAAAAGGTTGTGTTCGAGGTAACCTGGCTAGACTATGTTTCAATAACTCACTGAGCAGTAGCTAGCTCTGCTGAAACAATGGCAGTCCATTTTCCAGAGTCTGGAACAACAAACAATCATCTTAACACCCTTTGTTGGGGTTTTTGGGTGGTTTGGTTTTGATTTTAAGTAAAGCAACTATATTTACAAGGGATAGAGGAGCTTTGAAAATTCTAGCAAACAAGAAAAAAAAGAAAGCAGTGCTTAGAATAATAGTCAGAAAAAATGAACACTGCTTTTGCTTCAAAGGAGAATTTCACTACCTTGTTACACAGGGAATGTATTTTCTCAGCTGAGACAGCAGGTCTACTGCTTATCCTGAAAGATGGAGTTGCCTTTTCATTCAAGACATGCACCCACCATCCCTGTGATAACTCACAACCATGTAATATCATCAGCAAACTGGTGAGTGACGTGTATTTTTGAAAAAGGTAATTTGATTTCAAATAGCCATCTTAATGCAAAAATCAAAAAACCCAAAAGCACATTTGAAACAGCTGATGCCTGTTTCTTGGGGCTTTTTTTTTCCATATTGCTTTCTTTAAATAATGTAGAATTACAAGGAAGACCATGAAAACTTATTTCCTGGCAGCAGTACCCTTCCATACTTGACTGACAAGGAAAAAATGGCCAAATGCCCTGAACCCCAACTCAGTGACAACAAATACAGTTTTACAGTTTATCACACTCTGTTCCCTCACATTTTCTCCTGACTACGGTATCTCTCACCAAATTATGAAAAACTGCTTTCATTTTTTCTTTTGAATTTGAGTAAAATTCCCCACAAAAAGGCTGAAGGAATCAGCGTTCTGAAGGACTCCCTCTGACCATCAGTATCTCTCAGATGTCTGGGGTTATTTCTTTTGGGTTTCCAGTTCATTAAGGTGCCAAGATGCCTTAGAGCATGTGGTTTGAATCCATCCTTGTTTCAGGGAATGGAAGCCATTAGTCCTTCCATTGCACTAAGCAGCAAAACTTGCCAACTCTTCTGCTTGCAGTTGTTTATCTATCTGGCAAAGAAGCCAATCTATCACCTCATTGTCTGAAGTCCCTCATCCTTTCATATCTCTTTAGAAAAAATGAGAAGGGAGGACACCTAAAATGAGTCGGGAGCCTCCATACTAAAACTGTTACTCTAACTCAAGCTCCTAAGATGCCAAGATCCTCTCAACACAATCCACTCTTGCAAAGAAAGTCTTTAAGAAAAAGGAAAAAGAAAAGCAACTGTAGCAATACCTTTTATGTCAAGAGGAAAACTCTGATTTCTGGAATATCTGGCACCTGAAGAGCACTCCTGAGGGAAAGCACAGCAGCCACTTACCAGGCAGGGCCAAGCAACGAGAGAGAATACTACAATCCATCTGCCAACACAAATGTATGGCATTCGGTTGTTTTTGGAGAAACACACCCATCTCTAAATCATAGGAGCACACTGAAGCAAAGTAAGCAAGAATAAACAGACAGCACCTGATTTTTAGGCAGACTATTCCCCAGTTCAGATCTGTTCATTCTGTAATGAGACAGAAACAAAACCTAAATTTGCACTTCTGTCCTTCATCTTCACTGCTGTACTAAGGGTTCTTTCCCTGCTGGGTGGGCTGGCTGGGAAGAACCTCTCACCTCTCCAGGGGGACAAGAAGCCCAGTTGTGTCCCACAGGATATTCAGGCACCCCATGTGCGCCCCACCTCCAGGGACATGAGCCTTGGTGCCAAGCAGAAAGGAGTAAGCACACAGTGCTCCAGCCATCCCTGGGGTCCCTGTGACCTAGGACCAGAATAAGGCACAGGAGTTTACTCTGTAGGGTATAATAAACCTTAAAAACTTCAGAATAACTAGATTAAACTAAGTCTTCAGTATGTCTGGTCACTGATGTCCCTTTTTTCCACAAAATGTCATCTCCGCTTCCATATGGTTTCAACATAAACTATTTCAGTCTTAAAAATACAGAATTCTCAAATGTGACCCAGCCATCCTGCAGTCAACAGAAGAGTCCACACCACCACCAAAAAATTACATGGTAGGAAAATATTTTGTTGTCAACAAACACCTAAGGCCCAGGACAGCCTTGGATGCTTGTATATAAACACGTCTATCCTCCCTCACCACGTCAGCCACGCACCATGGCCAGGTAGGAATTCTCCTAATTCTACTGCCCTGCACTCTCCCCGCCATCCACCACCTCAAAGCTTCAGCTTTGCTTTAGCTAGGAAGTTTTAGAGATCAGGATCTCTGCTTATTTCACTTTGTTGGTAGCTCTGACAGCCAGAAAACTTAGGTATAAACCACAAAAAGGAAAGAGGAATGAGAATGACAGACAAGGAATAAAATGGGCTAAAAAATTCAGTTTTATTTTCATGTTCCTGCAGGTTTTGACACCTATGGACTGAAGTGAGTATCTGACTGCTTGAAATTACATTATCCTGAACACATTCAATATGCTGGCAGTAAGAAGAAGGCTGTCTCTCTCCGCCCTTCCTCTGTCAGGAGGAGTAAAAGGTTCTGCAGATTCCTTCCCCATCCTACTACCAATAAAAATGTTTTCATTTAAGGTGGGTAAAGCATAACACATCAAGGAAAAGAAAACAAGCAGAAGTCTACTCCTAGCAAGGAGTGTACTTAGGTTTTATAGTACACTTTTGTAGGGACAGCTACCATGATTTCATTAGACAAGCTTTCAAAAAAATTGTTAATTAAACATACTTTCAAAAAATCTGACTCCTACTCCTAAATACACACACACATGTACATTATTACATCATATTGTTAAGACAAATTATTTGCTGGTCAATGCCCCATCTCTGTTATTTATGCCATGTATAAACTGTGACTTTAAAAATATTAATTTTAAAATTTATACAGAAATTGAAATTGAAGGCATTCTTCTTTTCTGGATGATAAAATATTCCAGTTCTAAAAACCATTGTATTACAACTTCAACAAAATATCAATCAATAATTAGTTTTATTTGATGACTATTAAACACTACTTTCAGGTTTGTAATGCTAGACTATGCAGTGAAGATAACATTCATATCACACACAGATCCTCTTGTTTTCATTCACCTGATATAGTTATTCGTCAGTTAATTATTATTAAGTCATCCCTTACTGGGAATCATGTGTTATCTCCTGAGATGTGTCTTCTTGTTACTTTCACATTAACAAAGTACATGAGAACTGAAAATACAAATACTCAACTTAAGGCATACAAAAATTATCAAACACCTGAAACTCACCCATAATGAAACTACTGTAGATCAAAACAAAGAGACATTGCATTTTTGAAAAGCATGCACTGAAACAAATGTTTAAATCCACTACTTTTAGGATTTTTACGTCTTCTGTTCTGGTATATTTACTATTACAGTGCACAATGTAAAATTGTGGATGCAGTTCATACTTAAATGCATTTGTATGTTAGCTTTTAAAGACAAATTTGACAATAGTCATGACAACAATTAATAGCTTCAGCATCAGTTTGGAAGGTACAAAAATTAATTTGATTGGCAGAGATGTAAGACAACAAAGTCTTAGCCACTATGGCATATACGCAAGAACACTCAACTACTTTAAAGTCAAGAAACAACACATTCAACTGGAGATATCTATAATTGTGACTATCTTATATAAATCAGCTAGTAGCAGAATTCACTTGCAACTATGAAATTATAAAATTTGCTTTCGAGTCACCCAGAGCAGAAACCAATTTCAGAAATCAGTAGTGGCTATGAGGAACATTTACCTTACACACAGGACCTTTTTCTGGGTACCCCTGAGGCTTTAGATATGTACTGATTAGATAGTTTCTGATGAAGAGATGCTTTGGTAATCCACAGCCCTTGAGCGCTACATAGCAGCACTTCTAAAAACAGAGCAGAGTAGAAGGGGCCTACAAGGACCATCCAGTCCAACTGCCTGAGCCATTCAGGGCTGACCGAAAGTTAAAGTGTGCTGTTAAGGGCATTGTACAAATTGCTCTTAAATGCTGACATGCCTTGGGCATTGACCTTCTCTCTAGGAAGCCTATTCCAGTGTTTGATCATCTGTAAAGAATGTTTCCTAAAATATTTCTTTTTTGAATACATAGAAGCTTATTCACAACAATGACCAGCAAAGACTTCCACAGCTTAACTACATGTTGTCCAAACCGCATCTTTCTGCTTTTTACTGGATCTGACAACTACCCACTCCAGTTATGACCTTCTATTAGTCTTACACTGAAACAGCCCACAAGCAATCATCCTTGAGGCCACTTTTTCATGCCTCCTGAAAATCTGTCTTCTCCTATCCTTTCCCTTGTTTACTTCTTCCTCATTTGAAGAGTCCTAACCCTTTGTCACTCCTCATATGGAAATTATTTCATCATTGCTCCTACCCATTCCTGAGTATTTTCCAGTTCTTTCAATCCCATTTGGGGAATGGGAGGTCACAAATGTCAAATGTAAGTAGTTAAGTGCAGACACACTAGAGATTTATACACAATGAAGTTCTCTGTATTGCTCTCTATGGCTTTTGGTTTGCCTTTTTTGACTGCTAGTGAGAACCAAGCGGATGCTATGGTAGAACCATACAACACACACAGATCTCACTCCTAACCCAGCAAAAGGTCTGTGAGAGTCCATCAGTTTCTACACGAAATAAGGATTATCCCCCTGCAAACTGCTTTCCCGCTTTCACTGAAGGCTAGGCTGGCTTTTATCCCTGGCTGCACAAGAATGCTCTTTTCTGTTCTTGTTAAATTATCAAAAAATATATGTCCTGAAAATAAAATACAGACATACCCTCTTCTCATGCAGTTTACATGGCCTTAGAAAGCTGACATCATTATATCAGAATCTTTGTTCTGTGGTTGGGATTTTCCACTCTACAAACAGTATCTTCCTATAGTGAAGCTAGAGAAAACTAGTTCCCCAAGCTACCACAACACATAAAACCCAAAAAAGAACACAAGAGAGAACATCAAGAGCTGTCCTGTATTCTTACTCAAAAAGGCACAAGGAACAAACTTAGCAAAATCACCATAAAAATGAAGATTCGTAATTTTAAACTTAATACAGCAAGGTCCTTTAATAAAAGACCATAAGTTCTCATGTATAGAAATGTCTTAAAAAGCACTACAAAGACACAGTATTTGGTAAGACCCTGTAATAATGTTACATTTAAATAAGACTGTGGGTACTTAGTGCTTGGACCTCTACTGCTACTTGATTTCTGGTTTCCTGTGCAGTTCCTTAACACTTTCAACAGCCAGAAATTTTCAGACTGCAAGAAAAAGAATACCTCACCTTTTTACATTCTGAAGCAATATATTCTTGTTATCTGATATGATGTCTCCACAAACGGAATGCAATACAGAATAGTACCATTAAAATAAAAGCATGGTATTAATCTTATATTTGCTATTAATGTAAGTATGTATTGCGAATTGCATGAAAGGTTTTAGTGTTGCAATCTTAACCAATGCTATATTGCTTATTTACTATCTGCAATTGACTCAGACTACTGAATGAAAACAGATTAGGAAGGCACATTTTCTTGCTTTTGTATAAATGCATAATGCTGCAATGTTTGGAATGCAAACTTCACAGGGGAACATTAAAAAAGTATTGGTTTGTAAATTAAAGACACTGAAAAGTAAATGTCAGCCATGAAAATATTTCCCTTAATATTATGTTTTATAAGTTGTTTAATCAGTCCCTCCTCCAGCTGAGGTCTGAATTACCATTAACTTTGTGGTTCAATAAATTATTAATACAAAATGGGAGAATCTAAGGGGGAAAATGGTGCTTTAGAGAACACACAATAGATGAAGAGCTGCAAAAATGGGCCACAAATTTTGCTGTGAAGAGGTAATGCAGAAAAAGGGAACAGCTGGAGACTATTAAAAGCACTCATTAGAGGGAAGAAGCAGCAAACTGTTCTAATTGGGTCAGCTGACAGGTGGCTGTGTTTGAGCAGTGCCCTTCCGGCAGCCCCGTTGCCGCTGCAATGATTGGTGCCACTGTGAGATCCCCAACTAGATCTGCAGCTGCAAAGCTGCTCTGCAGCTCAGGACTCACTGCAGCACATCCAGGGACCAACTCAAACCTCCTCAGCACCAGTACATAACACAGGGAGTAAAATGACTGTTGTGTGTATGGGGGTGTGTCAGTGAAAACACTGGGAGTGCATGAAATGTTCAGCCTCTTAACCACAGCTCAGAACCCAGTAACTGAAAAATGTTCCTTTTAATTTATATATTTAACTCCCTAATATCTGGTATGCACTGCACAGACAAAGGCAAATAATTTTAGCCTCTGTATGCCTCAGATTTCCAATCTAAACAATGTTAACTAGGTTATCAGAGCCTCCCCCAAATTTCCCAGGTTCAATCAACACACACTTGTAGTCCCTCTTGTGAGGTCCTCAAGAGGAAAATCAGAGTCATGAACCCTCTACTCCCTCACTGCACCAAATCTGTGGGCAGGCAACTCTCTCCCTGCCTTTTTTTTTTTTTAGAGAAACACACCCATGAGAATGAGAGTCAGAAGATGAAGGCATGGGCTCCACACCGTGGTCTCTCCTGGAGGCCACATCTCTGGCAACTGAAAAGCTTCAAGAAACTTATCTGAAGTAATGAAGGAGAAAGCTCAATGATGACAATTGATGACAACTACTCATGACAATTGACAATATAATTACCCACGGTATTAAGCAGATAAACACAGGAAATAAGATAGCCAGCTGCTGTCCAAAAACTAGTGCAATTGGTAAAAGAATATTTTTCATTGTAGATAGAAACGTGAGGATATATATAAATATATTTAGTGGATATTCTTATATTAACGAAAACCATGGTAGTCAGAAAAGGAAATTCTCAAGATTCAGGAATGAAAAAAAATTGTTCTATGGAGTTTATCCATTCAGCTTTTTCTATAATTTTGTTTGAAATGTATGAAATAACCTGAACAACATTAATTTAAATATTTAGCCATAAAAGCTAACCTTGCAAAAGGAGAGATCCCTATTGTAAGAAATTTGACATGAAAGTTCCCTGACATCACTTGAATTTTACTACCCTCCCTTGCAGTAATCCTAATACATGTTTACCAACTATTTTAACATTTCATTTAAAAGACAAAAGGACAGATGCTCCTTTATGGGATCACTTGCATGAGTAATCTTTAGCATAAATAAGGCTGAATATTGTTAGAATGTTTTTAATTTCTGCTGAGAAAAGCATATTTGTTTTCAGAGATGAAGTTGAAAGACTATGCAAAGCCACACAAAGATGCTGTGCAAACTGCTAATTATAAGGAAAATCTGAAACATTCTATAGGAAGGTGACAAGTTCTTATCTTACTGAATGATTTTTAAAATACATTTCTGATATATTAGCTTACAGATCTTTTACTGAAGTGAGCTAGGAGCCATGGTATTCATGAGCCTAACAGAGATCAGAATCCCACGTAACCAGATTTCCTGCAATTCAGGCAACAACACACACCCCCATGCTGCTTCACACACTCATTCAGACTTAGTAGTCTTAGATCAAAGTTTTATCAAGTATTAAGAAAAGATGAAAACCCTATACATGTCCTTTTTTATATCTGATGTCTCTGAAGTTGTAATAAATACTAGATAATTATAAACAAGCCTTCTGGAAGGGACAATTTTAGTATAAAGTTTAAAGGGACAAGTTTAGTATATAGTTTAAAATATTGACAGTTAATGCTTCTGACCGCAGGCCTGCCCGGAAGTCTGCAGGGCGATTGTCCAGCGCTCAGTCAGACAGACGGCCGCAGAAGAGCAGTTTTCTCTGTGTATCTATTTACCGAGTTATCAACTCCGCAGTGGTGAGCAGAGCGGTCGATGGTAATTAAGCGAGGTGGGAACAATGAAGAGAGAACGGACTTTCTAGCAGCAGCACCCAGATTTATTTTCGGGGGATGCGGGCTCCCAGAAAGACTCGGGGCGGAGGGGTGGTTACATGGAGTTTTAAGGGGAAAGGAAAGGGGTGGTCACAGGGGAAGGGTCCAGGGTCTCTTCAAATCACAGAATGATGAGGAGTGACAGTTCTCCAATGAGTTCTGGACAGAGGCAGAACATATTTGCATTATCCAATTAATGTAACAGAACAGCAGAACTTTCCAGTAATTGCTGAATAATAAAATAACAGGGGTGGAACAGGGTTTTTGACTGACAGGGCTAAAACATGGCAGTTAGGGGATTTCCCCAGGCATGCTTTCTCCATATCCCTCAGATTCGCTGTCCTGGGAAGAAAAATCTATCCAAGTCATCTCATTAGTTTTCATAGAGACAGCTGGCTGGGTCACTGCTACAGACAGTAGTCCCTCTTCGTCAGGGATGCTTCCTACCTTCTGCACTTCCAAGCCCTGAACTAAATTGCATCTCATACATATTTTTCTTTTACTTGGTACCTGCAGCACTCACAGCTGCACTGATAAGAGTTTGCTTGCTTTATTGAAGTATATTTACTGTGAGAACTCTAGTTCAACCTGAGCCAGATTCACTACAATGAATTTAAATTAACTTTTGTGAATTTATCTCATCTTACCATAATGTAGGGTTGATACATCAGCGTGCTTGAGACTTGACTCAAGGTGTTCACCGTTAATTACCTCTCTGCCAGACTCCACACTACCACACTGCCACTGTTTATTTTGGGGAATCTTGAAAGTGATTTCTTCAGGTGACTGACAGTAAATCACTCCAGCAGAGAAAGTGCCAGGTCAGGGCAAGGGGCTGCCAGATCTGGGTAAAAGTCTCACGTTGCAGCAGCTGCCTCTGCTGTAGCTGACCCATGAATAAAACACTTGTTTTCTATCCTGACTTTCAATTAAATTTTGGTAAACACAGACACTTACCGAAACATTTAGAACAATTTATCTGACTCCTGAATGAATGGTTGTGTTTCCTGGAACAGAGTCAAGCCTGAAGCTCTATTCAGAGAAAATTTTAAACCATCAGTGAACAGCAGAAATTTCTGTCTCTGTTTCTGACCTTTGCAATGTCAGCAGTTCAGATTTTCAACGTTAAAAAACCAGCATGCCAGGTACTACAAGACTTCACGACAGTTTTGGATTTTTTTAATCTCCCTTTTTTTCTTAAGGATCAGAATTGAGAGGAGAGAATGCTTCCATCAAGGGCATCACAACCCAGAGTTCATCAGACACAAAACCTGATCTTAAAATGCTTTTCCTCCCTTGAGAGCCGGCTTTCTAGAGTGGCTGAGCTCTCACACCTTTACACTGCAGTTTGAGGGAATACAGATGCTGCCCTCAGCGTTTCAAGGGAGAAGGCCAGTGTTGGCAGCTGTTGAAGAAGATGCCAGGATGCTGGAAACATTCCCAGTTGCCCACACCACCTTCCAAGAGATGGGAAGCCAAGAACATAATGGTTGATAAAAGCACAATTAGCCTCTAAGACCCAGTTTCAAAAGATACACAACTTCTGCCTGCAAATCCATCTCTTCTGATAAAACAGAAAAGTTATATTTACAGCTTCTCCAGTCCATCTTGTAAGTCTATAACTGCTATCAACACAAGGCTTCTTAATTACTCCAGCAACGAGCTCAGTGTTATGGATCTATCAGCCGTCATGTGTTTCCTAGCTGTTGATCTGATGGGAGAAGAAAAGTAAAAGCTCATATCCTCCCCCTGCTTTAATCTATCTGCTCATAGGCACACCTCATCCCAAACAACTTAGGTTTCATACTGTGATCAGTGTTGAACCTATTTAATACGGTAAATCTAAGCTTACTCTTAAGTAGTCCCCTGTAAAAAAGGGTAATGCTTCATGGTGAGCTTTGCATTTAAAAAAATATTAGGCAAGAATTGTAAAAGTTACGAGACCTGCAATTAGGCCAGGTATCAGTCCTGTGCTAAAGTGGCATACTGGCGCATACTCAGAGGTAAAACCAGCTGTTTACTTTCTTCACAGCTAGAACAGACAATCCATTTTGCAGAATTCTGAAGCTATGATTCCAAAATCTCCAATACCTGAATTTTAAGAAACATGCCAGCAGATTTTCTTGCACCACTGAGGAAAAGATTAAAATGCAGGCATGCAATATATGATGTGGTTGGATGGCTCAAGCATTAAATGCTGAACATTCAAAATGAGTGGCTTTCGTGAAAATTAATTTCAGCGGCAAGTAGCCTATATGTTACTGTCACTCTCTTTGAGCAGTGCAAGTGACCACCAAAGTGTGCCAAGGAGGGATGGAAAACAGGTTCTAAAAACATTTCCAGGATTCTAATGCTGACTTACCAACAGAGAAAATCAAAATGAAAATGCAAAAACAGTTTTTGTCAAGGATGCTAATGGTGCCTCAGATCAACAAATTGCCTTTTGAACAAAATGATTACTGACTTCAGTCAGACACTTTTTCTTTTTCATTACAGCTTTTGTACTGATCTCTGTATGCATAGGTACCTGATTATGCATATAAATAATTAACTTCTTAAAGAACATACCAATCCCAATGAAAATGCAAGGTAGTTTCTATTAGTTTTTAAACCAACACAGCATGAATTTGATCTATTTGTTTCAGTTCTGCTTGAAGTAAAATTTCACTGGCTATACATATCATGTATTAAGCTGCACAGTCAGTACTGAAATAATACCAGGTTTTACGGAGTCAGTCGTAAGAGGTGCCAATCACTGCAATTAAAATGAGAAGGCACTCAAAGTACAGACTCTACCATTCATTTTTAACATTTCCAAAAAAGAAAATGTAATAGTGGTAAGAAAATAAAGTAGTAGTAAAAACCCCCACCCCTCATTAATTTCCTCAACCCTACTCTCCCATTCAGAGAGGATGAAGCACAAGTCCATGCTCACACAACATGCAAAGCCTTCCAACCCTGCACACCAGGAGGTCAAGACCTGCTCAGCTGACATAGGGACCTCTTTGGGATCTCTAGGCACATAGCAAATAAGAAACCCTTCACAGTTTATATCTGTGTAGTAGTCATTAAATTTAAGGCTATTAGACTGTTACACTGATACCTCCCCCTTCAATTACTCATAATTTATAAGCTTGTCTGTTCACAGGGCTCTGCATGACAAACAACAGAAGTAAGGACAAAAAAATCAAATCAGCCCTGTAACATGGAAAAAAACCCAGCCCTCCTTGGATTCACCTAACTTTAGCTAGGACTGAAAGGTGTTGTGTGGCAGTTGTTCAGAGCTGTGATCTCTATGGCTCATCACACATCTTGTACACTACTACCTCTTCAAAACATCACAAAAACATCCTTTCTCATCCAAAAGCCACTGGCATTTCTTGTTTTTACATTATGCCTGGCTTGCAACATCTCACAGCAGACCATCAAGCTGTCCTCTCACTGCTGTTTCCGAGCCCTCTGCAGGTTGAAGTATGGCAGAAGGCTGAGTCCAATCCACCTGGATCTCCGTCAGAGAGACGGCAAGAAGTAGTTTTACCATTTTGCCTTTTTTGAGAGGTATCTGTGTATGTGTAGAGAGATCAATATAAAACAAAGCAAACACTTTTCCCTAGCTTCTGTGTGTATTATTTAGCATTCATTAAACACCTACTGCCATGGGACCTTGGTATACAACTAAAGTTGTCAGGTGTTATGACAGTTCAGCAGTTGTACAAATTTAAAACTTATGAATAGCTTATTCAGCCTTATTGCCATCATCTTAACCCAACACAGACAAAAGGCAACAAAACCAAACCAAGAAGTGAGATTAGAGCCCTGGTATAAAGTACACTACAAACAACTTAGCAGCAAGAACATTTGAGATTTGGGCTCACTGAATTGCTCTGTTTCTCAATTTTCCTCTGAGGCTGCACAGTTACAGACATAGTTTGAACCTAAAAATCTCTCTGAATATTCACAGTGATAAAAATAGTCAGAATTAATATATTAGTATACAGTGTAAATCCAACTCAGTGAAAGGACCATAATTCAACGGTGGCAATGTGGAACTTGCTGTCAGCTTATGTAAGACCAAACTGAATTCATTTGCAACACTCTACAAAGTAAAGCTGAGCAAACTAAGGACCAGGCAAGGAACGACAGAGGAAAAATACAACATGGATGATGCCTCAGTCTCCCACTTTTCAAGCATCCAGTTTGAATAACAGCATTACATAATGATAATGGGAAACTGGTAATTGAAACCTTTTATTTAAACATACCAGGTATCTTTCCTCCTGCCTCATGCTGGGGGTACGGATCATATGATTCTGTTCTCCTCTCCAGTCTCCAAAACGTCGAAAAAAATAATTGGATAGGAATCGGTTGACAGGATCTCTAATAATATTGATGTACACTGGCTGGTCTCCTCCAAACCTGGTGGGAAGAAAAATGGGTGAATCCCAACACAAGGTTCCACACAGACACGCATCTATTATCTCTCATCTGAATGCATTCAAATTACTTCCTACAGAAATTCAGAGCTTTTGCAAGGTGAGAAGTGAAACTGAGAATCTTACCGCTAGTTTTCTAAACCTTTGTAAATGCACGTAATATCTCTTTAGGATGAGCAGTAAATATGGAGTCACATTAAGCTATATGCGTACTACAAACATGTTAGTTGAAAACCATTTTTTACACTGTATCAACAGTTTCACTTCCTGAGTTCTCTCCTTGCTGTTTTCAGATGAAGAACCTGCTGCAGATGAATCAGAGACTGAGCATTTCTTCTCAACACATTTCCCATCTGGGCAGTCATGTCAGAGCAGGTACCACCCAACAGTAACTGCTGTAAGGCAGCCTTGGATCACCTTCACCTGTACAGTAAGTGTAGTAATGTGCAAAGGATTTTCAGCTTACTTTGAAAGCTTTTTTCCAAGAGCTCCCTCTGGATGAACTGACAGATATGCATGGTATTTCCAACTTTGTATTTGCTGGAACTTGTGCAGATCCCCGTCCCCTCACCCCCAGCCTGCACCACTGGCTGGATTTGAGGTTATTTCATGGTTATGCAATACCTTATCCCTGTACTGCACTTCGTGAACTTTTTTTTTTTCCCAATGCCAATATGAAAATTCTTGCTTTGAAAAAGAAATTAAATATCAATCTCAAGTACATGCAAGTCCAAGGAAAAGAACAGGGTAAAACCACCTGTGACCACGCTTGCACATAAGCAAAATGTCGCAAAGGTACCTGCAACATAGAGATGAGAAGAGAAACCAGAGAAACTTCATCACCTTGACTTTACCCTCCTGTGTCTCTCCTCCTGGTGCTTAATGACAAACATCTTCAGTTCAAGAGGTGGGATACCCAAAGGGGAAAGGAGGAAAAAGAAGCTTGGGAAGGTTTGTGATTACGCTGTATTTTCAGAATGTTAAAATACTGACTGCATGTTTTAGATCAACACACACCATCAGGAGAGCAGGCTTAACTGGAAGAAAAAGGGGGAAGCTGCTCACACTGTTCTATAGTCAAAACTAAAAAATCGACATTCATGGTACAGACTTATGGACTACAAATTCTGTGAGACAAAGAATAAAATAAAACCCTCCTGGACTAAGATGTTCACCGGATATATTCAACTTGGAATTTTTCTCATCTGAGAACATGGATTATGCTTCTCCCTTCTGTTTCCCCAATTTAGGTGAACAATTCCCACTTAAGCACTAGCTTATGTTTTATTTTTGGAAGCTTGAGGACATGGCCATATTTAAGTATTTAAATGCTATTCTGATGATTTTCTGAGTCACAATTTATATAATTTCTTCTAAAATGTAAAATACTAGATTAAGAGAGAGAAAACTGAAGACACCTTTTAGATTAAAAAACCTCTTTCAGTTTCCCCTCATCTTCTGAGTCGATGAATAATTGAATTTGTATAATAAAAGATCAGGGCTTCTTATTAATATTAAAGAGGCAGCAAAATTGTTTAAAATTATGAATTCTAGTAAAAGAGAAGAGAAAAATCTCAAAGAGTTTAAACCTGATTTTCATTCTGCATAATTGCCCAGACCCCTAAATACAGTCTGCAAAGGCTTGCCTCATGAGTAACTATGTCTAACAGTAATTTCATTGACCTCAGTGTTGCAGGATCACTGCCACAATTTGAAATTGCACAGACAGCATAAAATTTTAAAACAATCCAATTAAAAAGGCAGATGCTCCTTGCTTCCTGCTTAGTGTACAACCCAATTTTGAACATGGATGTGCAAGTGAAGTATCCTGAATTTAGTATCCTGAATTCTTCTCTAAGCTTATCTTTGCTGCTTTTCATCTTTATACAGAAATAAAATCTACATTTAAAAAAAAAAAAAAAGGCATTCCTGCAAATACCACAGGACAATGTGGGCATAAAGCTTTGACAATACTTATTCAAATAGAAAGCTTTTGGTGGATGCTATGGCCTGGTAATTTTTGAAAACTAAACATTTCAAGTGAAATTGCTGGAAAAAATAGATTGCATCTAAATTACTGAACACATTATCTTCCTGCTGCTTGATGCAGATCAGCAATAATCTAAAGACAGAAGGGAGTGGAGGAGAGCAAAGAAGAGGCGAAGCAATAGAGACAATAAGAAGTAATGACAGCAGCAAGATAAAGACAAAAAGATCACAAGATTCACAGAAGCAAGAGAGTAGGAATGTCCTGCCCTGGGCTTTGTAGAGGATGTTAAACCTAAATGCTTATCAGAAGAGTGAAAAATCAAAACCAGATAGCTCTTATCTGTCTTGATAGAAATTTTCAATACATACTCTCTTTTCTGAAGTAAAAGAAGGGGTGAGATTTCATAAGCAACCCACCAAAGTCCCAGAGCCCATCCTTTGGCTGGTAAGGTCGTGTCTCTGAACACAAGAACAGGTAATTCAGGACCTAAAAAGCCCTGAGAAAAGAGGCTCACACAAGCTCATTCTTCCCAAGGGGACAGCTGAGATGGGAGGTCACTCTTTCACAAATACCACAGAGGAACTTCCATTCTGAAATGGAGATCGTGCATGCTCCCCACCTCCCCAAACACAGGACAGCTTGAATTTCTGATTTTCTGCACAATGTAACCAGCTGCTATACACCCAGGTGTGGGTTGCTCCACCAGGCAACAGGCAAGGAATTATTAGAAAAATCAAGTCTGTTCTGGTCCTTATTCAAATGTGCATTTTTTTAAAAACATAGTTTATAATACTTCAGATTCTGACCATTTGTTTCCATGAACTGTACTCAGAGGCTTTTATGGAAGCTAAGCAGCACTCACCTAGCACAAAAAATCCTCCCCCAAAAAAATCAATTACCTTAAGCTATTTGGAGAAGAAAAGGGCAAATCAATGCTCCATTTGTTCAAGTATGTTCCACATATTTTTAGATACCTATCAATCACAACATATTAAAAGCTCTCCTGAGTGAAACTTTTCAGATTAACAACACCCACGTGAGAATGCTCTTGCAAAAAAACAGGTATGTGCTCTCATTATACATCACATCACCTTATTTGCACTCAAACACCAATTGTGAAGGATTCAAAATGGGACACAATCACATTTTCTAGGCCTGAGCCGCAGACTTACCTTTTCTGAGTGGGATCATGATTGGATCCCACATGATGAAGTTGCACAAATATTCTCAGCTCCAGCAGCACATCGGTGCAACTGGAGTCAGGACACTACCACTCCAGCAGAACACCGCAATGCTCTTCCTCTACTTAATGTCCCCTGATTTATTTTACATATACTATTAAATCCCATTAGTTTTAACTGATCTGTTGTTAAAAGTAGATTTTTGGAGTTCTCATTAAAAAAACTATTTGTAGGCTTCAAACAATGATACTTAGCTTAGCTTCATTAATAATATATTTCCCTATGTCCTTTTTAATAAAAGCAAAATAAAAATAAAGCCCGAGAAGTATGTGAGCTTGCCCCTTCACATTTCTGATGAATTCCAATTTTATTATTTACCTGAGTAAAATCTTCATTTAAAACCATCTAAAAACCCCTTACAAGTTAGGAAAAAAAATCAACCAAAGCTATTTGCTTGGCTTTAAAATGCAGGCTCTCTTAGCTCCTATTGTTTTTCATTTCACTTCAGGATGCTGCTGCCTTTGCATTTAATACAAAACTCTACACACAAGCAGAAGATGGTTTCTTTATCCTTGTAGGCAAAGCACAACTCCTCAAGGAAAAGATGACTCCCAACCTATTCTCTGTAAGAATTATGTCTGCCTCATACTATTTTAACATACACTGACTGCTCCCCTTAAACAAAAGGGTTGATTGCTAGAAATTGAATATAATGGAAGCAAACAAGAACCAACAGCCACCTAATACCAGTAGGGACAGGCATATTGTGTCCTTCGTATAAAGGAAGTACAATTTCCTTTTACAGTGCCATACGACTCAGAATCACACAGTGAGAGCACAATTGCCCAGCAATCTTCACTCATCAATTCTGTTAGAGCTCCATTATCTGCCCTGCAGAACAGCTTCATGGGGAGGTCATGTAAAAGCACTAACATACACCTTTCACCTTTTTAGGACTTAAATAAGATGCAGGTGCTTCAACATTTATCTTCTGGAAAAGGTATTTTGAAATGAAGTTTTCATAACATCTTGTATTAGCATGAAGTTGTGGCAAAGCAATTCTCTGCACACAAGGCACCAGGCACATCTGGGATGCTCCAGTGTTCCTCATCAAGGATGAGGCACAGCTGAGTACTGGCATAGCTGTACGCAGTACAAGGACTATGCAGAGCAGACTTCAGTTAGAAACTCTGGCTTCATGAAGCTTTCTTATTTTCTTGCAGAGTACTAACTAGGCTGCCTCCCCGCAGCAAGCTGAACTAAAAGTTATGCCAGTCTGCTTTTTTGTTATTGCTCTCTAGTTGATCCCAGACACAAAACAAGCAGTGCAGAGAGGTGGTGTAATCATCACCCCTGGAAGCATTCAAAAAACATGTAGATGTAGCACTTAGGGACATGGTTTAGTGGTGGACTTGGCAGTGTAGGTTAACAGTTGGACTTGATGACCTTTTCCAACCCTAACAGATCTATGGTTCTATTAAATAAGTATTTTCCTCTCAAAACTGCATCTTTGGCTAGCCTGGCCTTCAACAGGAGGTGTGTGCAGGGACACAAAATGCCCAGTGGTTCAAGGTTTACAGTAAAATATTTCTGCACACTGCTAACATGCCTCATTAATCACCCTTTCTGGACCTGTGATTTCAAGAGTAGAAATTTCTGAAGTAGAAGCTTCTGAAGTGATGTATCTGGGTCACGTCACTATAAAATCACAACTGAGTCCCGCAGGAATTGTTTAGTAAGCTGCCTCAGATCAGTGAATAGCTAAAAGATAACACTGCAAAGCCTTGTATTTCTCTATTTCACTATCATGTAAATCTACCAGAATATTTTAGGCTGTATTTCAGTCAATCATTCATGCATGCTAAACAATAAGGGTCTTTTTTTAACCCAACATTTTTCATTCTCCTGAGGATATCAAAGTAGTTTAATATATAAACTCACAATGAACAGCACCAACATGGATAAGTATCCTGCATGGGTCTCATGTAAAGGAAATACTAATTATGTTTTCATTTATGTAATGCAAAGTTACAGCTGGAAACAAGCAAGAGAGTAAACACTAACTCTTCACAAAAGCCTAACAGCAGCTAAACTCTGCATTAATTAAAATCACCTAATTCCAGGTGACTCTGTATTTAAGACTTTCTTCCAGAGGTCTGGCTCAGGATCTCTCAGGGCCTCTGATTAACGTTTCACTGTAATTCAGAGATGCAAATGTTGCTCATTATATAGAAGAACAGAAAAACTAATTACAAAATATTACAATAAATTTCCTGCAAATAGTAGAATAGCTGATACAGCTCTTTGGAAAGTATTAAATCAGCAAACATGATAGGTAGAAGAGATATATTTTCAAAATTGAATGGGACCACAGATTTGGCTGAGGTAGTTACATTTCCATAAAATCTTGGGGCTCGACTTCTTAGGAAGGTTATTATGCAAAGGAGACTGCAATGCACTCAGCACTGCATATTCAGCTTCTTGTATGAATCCATTTATCAAGGGCAGCATGGGTGACTCCAGCTGTCCCGTGGAAATGGCTGTTGCAGAGAGCAACTCTGTGTTAGGAATGTCCATCTGGAAACTGAAATACAGTAAACTGTGTATAACAAAAAAATAAATCATTGCTACTTGGCAGTATACATCATGTATACTATCTATAGAACATAAAAATCAACGTAAGTGAACCTTATGGCTACCCTGGCACAAATGTGAAATTCTACCATCAAAGAGGCAGTGTGGACATCATTCTGCCTGAGGCTTTGAATCTGCACAGCTTAACATGATAATCTGTGATTCAGAAGATATGTGCAAACCGATGATATTTTCAGGAAACAAAGCTGCAAAAGGAGAGAATAATGAAGGGAGAGGTTTGCTGGTAAAGAGCCACTTGAGCCACCAGGCAAGAAAGACATAAGAAAACATTTGGCACTGTAGTATGGCAGATGAAACCTAAAGCATCTAGAACCTGAAGCAGAGCATATTCTCAGGGAGGGAGTAGTTCTGGCAAGGACATGCATACTTCCACACATTACCAGCAGTGTGGGAGACCTCACAGGCCAGAATAATCCTGGTTTCCCTTTTTCCGAGAAGCAGGAGGAGAGAGGAGCACAGACCTGACACAGCACTCATGTGACTCATACACAGAGTCCATTTTCAGCAAAACATGAACAAAGTTCAATGCAGCATCACAAGAATGATGAAAAAAATAAAAAGCCTTCAGCTTGGAAAGAGAATGAGAAGGGAAAAATACAGAGAAGGCTGAGAGTTGACTGCATGACAATGTGTAAAAAATGGCACATGAAAGTTTACACAGGGAAATATTTGTTGAGTCATTACATAGTGGACACTGAGATCCAAGGAAAGGGAGTCAATTGGACTTCTCAGAAAAATCAGGAGGAAAAATAACTCATTATTTACTATCTGAGAGAACAATTCAGTATTGGAAGAATTTATCAAGTGCTGCAAATTCTCCATTACTGGTGATTTAGAATCAAGGCTTCAATTTCCTTCCTGAAAGATGGAAGTTTTGGGTTTAAAGCTATTTATCGTGCATTACACAAGGGTAAAAAAGACTGAAAATTACTCGTAGTGTCAGCGTCCATCTTTTTGCCTGAAGGGAGGATCAGCTATGCAAATGCCACTACCAGCTTCAAAATCCTGAAGTACAATCTATTCTGTTGCTTTGCTGTCCTTATTGTTCAAACCTTTTCCTAAATGTCTGATTCAGAACTCAATAGAATTCAAGTGCACCATTTGTATTATCACTACTCATTAAGAACTGCATAGTCCCTTTATCTCTGCAGAATCTTTTAAATAGAAAAAATAAAAAGTGTTATGACAGTCCTCTCTTTCCCTGTCTTCTCTATTTGTTTTTCTTTTCCTGTGATTTTAGGTAAATTTTTTAAATCTCTGATCATTCTCCTCATTCTGTTTCGGACCCCTCTGGACTAATCATCATCCTTCTTAAATTACTCCCAAACTGGTAATCTGCAGTGTGAATGTGAGCATGGAAGCTGAACAATGGTAAAAACATGATAATTGAGGAGTTATGCCTGATCCCACCTTCAGTAACTAGATTTCAAGCAACAATCTCATTCTGAGAATATCATGCTACCAGCTGAACAAAAGATGAAAAGTCCATTATGCAAAGAACACAGGAAAACTAGCAAAATAACTTCTAAATTAAATAATCTTAAAATCTGTGGAAAAACTCACCATAAAACAATGCTTTTTAAAAAAATAACCCCGCAAAAACCCCTGCTTAGATCATATAAAGGTCAAACTGCACATTAGATTTCTGCTTAGCCTTCCATCAAGTCACAGTTAAAAAGCATCATTACACACTCACATAATTTAAAAAATGTAGTATAAAAAAGGAAAAAAAAGATGTAGGAGGGATTACAGCACCACGTGGCCATTCATGAAATGTGTACTTTACAAGGCAGACCTCACATGATGGTAGAAAGTGTTTCATGATGTGTTAGCAAAAAGTACAGATTATAATGAGCACACATAAAGACACAGTGTTAAGGCCATGCACATGAGTTTAGTTGACATTTCCCTACTTTTAAGAGCTTACCCAGAAGGTAATTTTTTTTTTGTTACCATGTTTTTAATTACATTTCCCTAAGTGTGTACGGGGGTTTTTTTGAAGGAGAAAAAAATCCCAGAACATAAAACTACTTTAGTAGATAATCTTAGGCTGCAGTCCTTGTTTCAAGATGTTGATTCAAGGAGGCATTCAAAGAGCCCAAACCCTCCCACAGCTGAGCTGTGTAGAGTCAGCGCAAGCTGACTCAACCACTGCTCTTTGTACAAAGTATACCTGAGTTTGCATTCAAAGGGTCACAGACATTCAGCATCTTTTTATGCCAGCTCCACACATTTGCCCAACACACTCTTTTCAAATGCTAGTGGAGCATGTTTAACACACATAATAGGCATGTTCATGTAGAACATGAACACACTGTTCCAGAGAAAAAAAGAAACAATAATCCTCAAATTACTAAAAAATCTGAGTGTTGTGACAAAAATCTCATGACTCTGTCTTAAGACAATGAAAATGGCATCACAGAATCACTCTGGTTTTACTGACCTCCAGTCAGTCTAATAAAAAAAGGGAAAATTTATTTCCAAATCAAAGGATCAAAGATATAAATACATATGTTAAGTCATTGCAAACAAAGATATTTATTTGCAAAAAAAAAAAAGAGAAATAGTAAACGTATCATCCAACCCTTCCAAATTATCAACAAGCTAACATGCAAGGCTTCCAAACACATGTTGCTAGCACAGAGCGTGCTTCAGCTTTCAAACACGCAGCTTATTCACGTGACAAAGTTAATTCATCAATATTTACCTCCTTTTTGTTTGTTAGCTATAGACACACTCTGCAAGAACAAGGGAATGGTGTAACATCAAAGTGCTGTGTTAAAATGCAATTTTTAGAGCTGCTTCTGCATAAGAAAAAACACAGAAACAATGACTAAAAAAAAAAATCCCAGGAACATGCAGAAATAAAATTTCGTTTGGGGCTTATCCAGACTGAATTTCTCTTTGTCCAGCCCTGCCTTCATACATCATGTGATTTATTGCTACCCTTAAGTCAGACTTCAGGTCAGAGGCAAATGGCCAAACTGACCAGCACTGCTTGCATGTGACACTGTCTGCTGCTACAGCAGCTCTATTTATTCATTTATATTAGCTAGTGTTGGCCATTCTATCTGTGCAAACAAGTAATACAAAAGAAAATTTTACTAATGCTGATACAGACTATATACCAAAAAAGGCTTTTTTCAAGAAAAACAAGAACTTTACACATGAACTCTGCTAATGAAAAACAGAAAACTAGAAATATTTCTTATGTTGATTCTACAGACTAAAGGCCAGCTCCTTCCCAAGCAGAAGATCCAATAGATCTTTCTCTCCTCCCTAAAACCTGTCTCCCCACACCTCTCACACAACAAGAGCAAGAAGGACACAACAGAGCTGGGGCTGGCATCCAAGCAGGGCACAGGGAGGTGACCTCTGGCTGTGGCCCAGCAGGAAGTCCACCAGCTCTGTTTTGCATGGCTTTCCCTTCAGCAGATGCACCTACAGCAGTGTGGTTGTCTCAGAGTCTTCTACGGACCTTCTCAATGTGGTTTGAAATGGCCAACATGTTCAGATATTATTTAGGAATAATTCTGGGGAGGGGAGAGGATGGAAAAACAGGCAGAATATCTGAAACTGCTGCATGGCTCTTATTTCTTTAGAAACTTATGCCAAAGTGAAGTGTTGTCCCCTCCCCTCAAGTACATGCACACATATGCTAAATGCACACCTAAGATATTAGACTGCAGCTGAAAGGAAGAAGAAGGCAGCAGCCTGACAGCACAGAAAGGATGACTCCTGGTGCAGTAGTGCTGGGTGATAATTCATCCTGACTCTGAACAAATAAGATATACTGAACCGAATTTTAATGGCTAATAAACTGTAAAATTAAATAGAATCTATGCTTTATCTCTGCATCTCCTTAGCACATCACAGGAAATTTTAAAAGATCTAATTCCACAGTGGCCTATAGCTACTGCAGAAAGTAAAAAATTCATGGCTCCAATGAGACATGAAAAAGCCTGTTTCACTTTCTGGGTGGTTGTTTTAATGCTTCTCCCTCCTCGGACTTCACCCTGACCCCATTAGCCAGCCTTTAAACAAGGAAAGCTCACCAGTCACTGACAGAGGCATGTCCTTAGATTTTTACACACTCGCCTGCAATGCTCATTTACCCCAAGACAGAAAGTCCACAGTCCATAGTCATAGTCAACAGTTTGATGTTGGAGAGAGACATGCTGCCTTCCCGTGACCAAAAGAGGAGTTGTGCAATTCTCCGTATCCCTGACTCATCCTTACCCAAAACCATGGCCTTGCCATCACCCTCTGCATTCCTGCAAATGTTCTTCCTGCTTCTCCGAAATCTGTGATGCTTGGAGCACACACCAAGAGTCTTGAGTCACTGCCCAATGACTGTTACGATTAATTCAGCTGAAGATTACTGAGAAATCAAGTGGGGCTTTTCCACAAACTTGAAGCTTCTTCCTGTTTCATTTTCATTCACTAAATAGATGACAACAGGCATTTATGATAAAGCACAGGGAACAAATTGCAGCTATTCTGAAATAGCTTTTTATCTCTCTGCAGGTTATTCCACTTCTTCACAGCCTCTGCAGTCCAACACTGTACTGCCTGGATCTGCCAACAACACCTGGAATCTCAGCTAATAAATCAACATATAAATCTTTACCTGCTTAGAGACATTATTTAATATTTGCTCCTGATTAACACTTTGGATGTTTTTCCCAGCAAGATTAGTATAAACTTCAAATCAGAAAAAGGCAATAAAAACCCCAAAACTGAAAAAAACCTGCACCACCTTCTACAAAAGAAACAGTCTTGAAATGGACTAAGTGGAGTAGCCACCCTCCATAAGCCTGGGGTCATCCCCTAAAGCTAGCCCTAACTACTCCGGAGAGACTGTGAAAAGAAACTGCAAAGCACTTTGAATAAAAGCTTCTTCTGTGACAAGGGCTATGTAGAAATTCACTAACATGAAAGAGGAACAAGAAAGTTTTTTATCTTCTGTTTGAAGCTGCAGTTAATTAGAGTTATGTCTGTAATAATTCACATAAGATTTGCTTTCATGTGTCCCCTTATCTTTTTGTCTGCCTCTTTGCACTACTTCAGATTGAGAAAAGATAGTGCTGAATCAAAAGATTAAGATGCAGGAGAGTAAAGGGGGATTCATTTATGCAGCTGAACCAACAGGCACTCTTAAAAAACTGTTCAAAAATGAGGGGAAGATGGCCTTGGCAAACATTCACATCAGGACGGGATTTTCAAGGTTTTAGAACTTTGTTCAGCAAAACTAATCGTGCTTCAGAAACATGCATATACTCAAACTCACCACTGAAGGCTTAGCTCACTTCCACTGGAGATTTATTCTGGAAAGAAGATACAACCTTTTTTTGTTTTCAGTTGGAAACAATCGTAAGTAAATGTTGTGATGCTTTCCTGAATAATCAGAGAGCTTAAAGTGCTGACAGATTTATATGCGGGTACAGGATACAAAGGCAGAAAATTCAACTGATTTGTCATCGCTGCAATTCACATCAGCAATGTTAAAAAAAAATGAAGTTTATTGTTTTACTATTGTTTGGGAAGCTGAGAAGAACCAACAAGGACGATGAAAAGGGGCTGAGATACTTAATGCCTTCTTTGCCTTGGGTTTCAATAAAAAGACTAGTTATTTTTGGGGTACCCTGCCCCAAGCTGGAAGACAGAGACAGGGAGCAGAATGAGGTCCCCTTAAGTCAAGGGGAAATGGTCAGTGAGCAGCTACACCAGTCAGATACACACAGGTCTATTGGGCCAGACAGGATCCACCCAAGGGTACAGAAGGAGATGGCAGAAGTGCTCACTGAGCCACTTTCCGTCACTCACCCACAGTACCGGATAAGAGGGAGGTTCCTGTTATTGGAAGTTAGCAAATGTGAGGCCCATCTACAGAAGGGCCAAAAGCAGATTCTAGGGAAGCACAGGCCTGAAAGCCTGCTTGATGCTGGGACCAGGAAAAGTGGTAGAACAGATGATCCTGAGTGCCATCATGTGGCACATGCGCAACAACCAGGGGATCAGGCCCAGCCACCTTGGGTTTGTGAAAGGCAGGTCCTGCTTAGCCAAGACAACAAGATGACCTGCTCAGTGGATGAGGATGTTGTCTGCCTGGACTTCAGTAAAGCCTCTGACGGTTTCCCACAGCATTCTCCCAGACAAAATGGCTGCTCGTGGCTTGGATGGGTGCACTGTTTGCTGGGTGAAACACTGTCTGGATGGCTGAGCCCAGGTGTGGTGGTGGTGGATGGAGTTACATCCAGCTGGCAGCCAGTCACAGGTGGTGTTACCCAGGGCTCAGTATGGGGCCAACTCTCCTTAACAGCTTTAATCATTATCTGGGCGAGGGCATCAAGTGCACCCTCAGACAACACCAAGCTGGGCAGGAGAGTTGATCTCCTGGAGGCTAAGAAGGCTCTGCAGAGGGATCCGGGCAGGCTGGATTGATGGGCAATCATANTATCAGCAATAGAATGGCCAGGGCAGTGATCTTCCCCTCTGTTCTGCACAGGTGAGGCCACACCTCAGTTCAGTTTTGGGCGCCTCACTATAAGAAAGACTTTGAGGTGCTGGATGGAGCATGTCCAGAGAAGGGCAACAGAGCTGGTGAAGGGTCTAGACAATAAGTCACATGAGAAGTGGCTGAGGGAGCTGGGGTTGTTTAACCTGGAGAAAAGGAGGTTCAGGGAAAACCTTACTGCTCTCTACAACTATCAGAAAGAAGGTTTGTAGCCAGGTGGGACTCGGTCTCTTCTGCCAAGTAACAAATGACCAGGCAAGACCAAACAGCCTCAGATTGCACTGGGGAGGTTTAGACTGGATAATTAGAATTTTTTTTCATGGAAAGGGTTGTCAGGCTTTGGAACAGGTTGTCCAGGGAAGTGATTGTGTCCCTGGAGGTATTTAAAAGACACGTAGATGTGGCACTCAGGGACATGGTTTAGTGGCAGATTTGGCAGTGCTATGTTAACCATTGGACTTGATGACCTTAAGGATCTTTTCCACCCTAAATGATTCTACATCTCTACTTTAAGCCAAAGCAAAGCAGATTCACATTTTTCATGACTCTGCTTATATTTTCTCTGCTCCTCTACTACCTTGGTGATATGCTCTAAATGGCTTAATGCAGTCCCTACACATCTTGAAAACACTCAAGCAGAGAGATGCAAGGCAAGCAGAAGAGACTGCTTCTGTTCCAAATGTGACCTACCAGAAGAGTAGCAAAGTAATGTGCTTTCTAACTCCTATCTGTCTATCAGCTCAATATATGCAGGAGGAAGGAGAAGAAATTGTTTCTTATTCCTTCCTGTGAACAAAAGCTTGGTTCCAAAGGTATAAAACAACAAACAAGAGGAGTTTGGTCACTGGACTAATGTCCAGAATGGCTGCTCCTGCAAAAATTCACAGATTCCAGTAAGGGCTCTGCTGCAACGGCATGTAGAAAGCCTCATGCCTTTTCCTGGGAAGGAGCATGAGGTTTCAACAAAATAGGGTTCTTTAATCTTCAAGCTGATCTTTGAGCCTTTCATGGATCTCAAGCTGCCCTAAACCTGCAGTCAGGAGTCAACTGTTGTCTGCTACCCATCCCTGTCCATCTGTCCTGCTCTCCAATGTGCTGGCTGCTCAAGCCAAGTTATTGTCTGAGGTCTTCAGCTGTCAGCCAGAAAACACCACATCAGCACTCTGACCCCCACTCTTTTACTCTGTGGAGTTCTGCATGACTTATGTTGAGCTGGCAGAAAAGTTGGGGCAAACTGGAAGAACAGTATTCCATAGACAATCTGAGTCCAGCTAACCACTAGAGATAGGGAGGATTCTATAAATGAATAGTTTAAAGAAATAAAGCAAAACTAGAACACTTGCACAATACTGTAATATTTATAATGTGTATTTAAATCACATCCTGAAATTTCTGTAAATGCAATACTTGACAATCCATTTCTTAATGAAATCAGTTTTAAAAAAAGTCACTCTAGAATTAAATAACCGCGAAAATATAAAACATGCTACTTCACTGTTAGGTATAACACTGCTAATAAATTTTGAAACTAGGGACTAAACTTCCTAAAATGTTTAATTTATCAGAAAACACTAGGAAATGCTAAACCACTAGCAAACAATGTTGATGCAATTCAATGCTGCCTGATTTAGACAACTAATCAGCTTTTTCACTACTCTACACCTACTGTTAAACCCAGCATACTCTCAATAAAACAAAAGATATGTGTTTCAGGTTTGCAAGGAAGAGCCAAAACAGAAGCTACAAATACTTTTATACATCTTATGTAACTGTTCTGTATTTTCACAATCTTGTATTATAAGAAAAAGGTAAATACATTGTAGATACATCATGTATACACTACTGAAGAAACATGACACCTATGTTGCAAGGATGTACCATAGGTATAGAAAATGGGATCCAAAGGAAGGAGCAAGAGGTTAAGACTGTTAGTCTTTTTCTTGCATACCTAATTTTGAGTACCATCCCTGAAAAATCAGTCTAATCAGGAAACATCCTTTGACCCACACGTGTGCCTACTTTTTTGATCTTGCAGTTTGGATGAGAAAAGAGATCACTTACCAAAGGTGTGAAGTACAAATGATTTTTATTCTTTAAAGGTAATATGTTAGAAATGGAACTCTCATGGAATCAGAAGAGAGAACACAGAAGATCAAAATTTTAACTCTTCTTGTTTCCATGTAAAAAAAATCATGCCCATTGTTAAGTTCTACATCAAGTGAATTTCCAATTGCTCAAAATATTTTATTTTCTACGAAAACAAAAATAAACACACCCCTCCTGCAATTTTATAAGTTCTTACTACACTGTCTACTGAAGCCTGCGGCCATGCACTCACATTACCAGGTAAACAAAATGCTGAGTATTTAGGCAAGCTCTTGCAAAGATCTGCAGTACGTTCTTTATTCTACAGAATATTTAAAAACCTAAATGCAAGAAATCCAGTCTGGTGGCACAGCTAACATGGTTCCTGAATTCCATTTCCAGATTAAATTCACAGCCTCGGCAATAACCATCTGCAGTCAGCTTTAACCTCTGTGTCCTGGCTAAATGCTAACTGGCATCACTCATTCAAGTCCTTCCAAAAATTCCTTAGAAGTTTCATCCAAATTCAATTTTCTTCACATTCTGTGCTATAAAAGTCTCTAGAGTCTTGCTGCATACTTTTAAATATCTGCCAGAAGAAACTGCACTCCCATGATACAGAGCATAATCTGTTTGCATGGTTTAAAAATACTTCCATAGCCTGTGGAACAGGGACTATTTTGTGAGAACAAAATTAAATTGGTTAAATTGGTGAACAGTCATTCCAGGCACAAAATTAAACAACTCAGTGCAGTTTTCAATCTCCTATTGAAATCTCTGGCTATACAGAGATGAAATGTTAACAGAAGTGTTCTGCTACTTTTAAAACACAAGTGCACAGTTTAAAGACCTAAGTTACCATCTTTTGCATGTTGACTGGAAATGCTGTATCACAATCATCTCAGGAGGCAAAAGCATGTAACAGCATCCTGGCTTTTCACAAACATACTGTACATAATTATGCTATAGAAAAGTGAGTGTGGGGAAAAAACCCCAATAACCTCTGAATGTGAATTCTGGTGCAATAAAGAAGGAAAAAAAAGTGCGTTGTATTATTTATATGTAAAAGAGGGAAAATGGTTTATGTATTACAATTGAAACAAATCAATGAAAATTATTTTTGACCAAAAAAATGCCTTACCTTGAAAAGTTGAGGAAATGAACATGTCTAGTGAATAAATAGGGCTGCTCAGCAGTGCTTATGTTTTTAATCAATTCCATCTAAAAAGAATTAACAAATCAAATTTTCTATGTTAAATCAATGCACATTTTGAGACAAACATAAATCTTTCAAACAACATATGATGATATAATTTTCAAGTCTGAATTACTCAGGACCTCCTTCCCCACTATCCCTCCCAATCACTGTCATCAAGATAGCATCAGGAATATTTTATATCTAAGCAAGAAAGGCTGAGCTGCAGACACCATTTTGCTATCATAGAGCTCACATACTTCCAAAATACTTCCAGAAGTGGGTATCAGTTTAAGGAAAGGCATAAACTAAAGGAAAAATCTAAACTCGTTCTAAATCTGCAAGAGCCTTCCAAATGGCAGCTGCCCTCTGAAGACACTAGCTCTATTCACCCCAATACCAAAAATGTAAAATGTCTGAAACTGTAGCAGAAAGTGGGAGCTGAGCCAATGGCCATTTTCATGTAACAATAAACGCTGCCAACACAGCCACTACACCAACTGATTTGCTAGTTTAAATATAGAAATGAGCACTTGCCATTCCTTTTCCTATTACAACAAATTAGGAGTACCAACTAAATGGGCACTTTTAGAAAGATGATGCTAAATTCTAGTTCAGGCCCATTCACGTAAGGGTAATTTTAAAATAACTAAATAAATAATTCAAATTTTCAGATCATTAAAATGAAATAATGTAAATAACACCATGGATATGATCATCTATTTTGTGTAAGCAGAGCTCTAGCTATGAATTACAGGAAACTGAAAGTGTCTAGTGAAGCATCGTGCTAGAGTCAAGGTTTCAACAAGTTTTGCTTCCTTCTTATTAATTTCCTAAGATTTATTTTCCAATTTTCTGTTCTATGTTCAAATGCAGGCTATATTATGGACACTGAACACAAATGCACTTGAAATGACAGGTTTATTGATTTTACAAACTGGGTAGTAGAAAGCAATTCATACAATGGGAAAAAAAGAGGTGTTTCTATGAACCACACATTCTGGTTTGAATCATATTAATTTATGTGCTAAATTTAAACACCATTAAGGAGACATTAATTTTAAAAAAATATTTCTTAAAACTGGAATGCTGTAGTTGACATAGACAAAATAAGCAAAAACATGGATTTCAGCCTGTTGTGTGATTAAAATAAAGTGACTGGCATGTGTGGAGTTATTAGCAGCAAGAAGAGCATGGTAAAAAATTCTGCCCATGCCATAGTAAATACCAAACCACATCTGAGAGACAGCAATTACCAATTTTTTCCCCCTTCTATCGTCCAGTTTTAATATAATGGCCATGGTTTTTCTAATGTGTGTCAAATCTACTGCTTCTTATCTATCTTTCATTCTCCACTTTTTCCTAGAGCACATACCGTGCCTTTTTCTTTCACCCAACACAAGCTATAGTCACTGAACTTCTAGGACTGAATAAAAAAGTGCACACACTAACATATTTTCTTTACTTTCCCCATCTTCAATAATTTTATACACATATATGTATAAAGCAAAAAGTTCAGCTTGTCCATCTTCTGATCCTGTCAAAAGAGTTGGAGCACGTTGAGGCATATTAGGTACAGACCTTATACATCAAGACATATTAAGTCTGAGAAAGTATAGCAAGGTGTATTATATCTGAAAAAGGCTGTAAACCCACAGAAATAGAATGTAAGATGAAATCACCAGAGGAAAGACAATATAAAGGGAAAAGAGAAACAAGAGAATATGAAGAACAAAGGTGCAATTAAAAAAAAAAGAAAAGAGAAAAAAAATTTAAAAGAAGAGTGAGGAAGGAATAGTGTCCCTTCTTTAGTTAGTCACATATGGAGTCTGAACTGTTTGATTCAAGTAGAAACAGGTCTTTACACAGCTTCTTCAGTACAATATAAATGCATTGGGCAAGAAATTTATAAACCTGAAGAGCAAAGCTTGTCCAGATCAGAATTAGAAAGCCCAGGAAGCTTTGCAATACTTAGCACAAAAGAACCAAGTATTGTTTGTTCGTGCTCTGAAGAGACAAAGGCTTTCCTAGGAAACCCAACATATCAACATTTATTTAGAACTGGTAACTCATTATATTCACTCATGTTGCAGAGTCAAACAACAGGAGACCCTGGAGCCTATGTATCAATTGGATTCTTTTTTTTGTTTGTTTTTGGGTGTTTTTTTTTTTACTCAGACTTACAGGAGAAGCAGGATTCTCAGAACCATATGAAGCTTTATGTTATATTTTGTATTTTACTTGTGTTACTCTATCTGCATGAATTAAGGAAGGAAGATGGCAGAAGGAAGTTACTGATCTGGTATAAAAACTCTGTTCATGCCCCCATGGTCACCACTGTAACTCCATCTTGGAATAAATGAAAAAACCTTACTGGAGTATAAATATGGAGATATAAAGATACTATACCCATACAAAGTAATCCCAATAAATTAAAAAACACAGGCAGGCCTAGTAGAATACTGCTAGATAAACTTAGCTGGGGGTATATATGAGTGTTACAAAGCACCACAAGAGCTTCCCTTGTCTCCCAGCTGTCCCCAGGGCTGGCACCAATTTCCTGTCAGGAGGCAGATTCACATCACAGCACTGCCACATTTCTCACTCCATTTCACCTGATGTCAGCATCAGGGTCACACAAACCTGCTGCTGGACAAGCAGAGGCACTTTGTCCTCAGGAGCAAAGGGAGGCTGGAAAGATGCACACAGAGCAGGACAGTATCTGGCTCCTGGCTTTTTTTTCATCTCTTGCTACCAAACTCAATCTCTTGAGCTATGACAACAGCTTACTCCAAAGAAGAAACAGAATTTTGTTTTGACTTAGAGTACCTTCTTATTTAGACACTTAATGATCAACTGGACTTATAAGCAGATGTGGATAAAGTTACAATGTGCATAAGAACAAACAAGGAAAATCCATTCTTTTAGAAACCCTGCCAAAAGGGTAAGTAAGGCTCAACTGAAACAACACACAGATGTCAGGAGGGAAAAATAATAACTGTAATGGCTCATGGCCACATGCAAATTGTGGCCATATTTCCTATGGGCCTGCCTCTCTCTCTCTCATCATGGCGTCCTGAATTGATTTCTGTCTAACAACCCAGATGTATTGCTCAGAAAGACATAGTGATCCCTCCTTCCTTCTAAGATGATGTTCAAGAAAAAAAACCAAAACAACAAAAAGAAAAATCCTCCAGTGTCTCCCAGAAGAGTAAGTTTGGTTGGTTGGTTTTGGTTGTTAGATTTTGTTTGTTTGTATGTTTGTTTCTCTAAGATGAAACAAGAATGAAAGAAAATAAGATGTAGAAGACCCACAGAGAGGAGCAGTGAGCAGAGGATGAGGGCTGAAGAAAACAAGTACTTTTGGATGGAATGAGTGATGAAGGAGAATGACATAAAAGATGATCGTGCTGTCCTGAGTTTGGAAAGAAATAAAAAGGTACAAGCAGCAGAATATAAAAAACCCAGGCAAACTCTGTTAGGGGAAGAGACGAATCAGAAGACATCCATGATTGGAGGAGACGCTGTGGAAATATCGGAAGAAGTCTGAAAGGACCATGCACCTGCTAGGATTAGGGCCCATGAAGAGCCATTTCTCTCTCTCACGGCTGCCCAGAGCTCTCCTGCAGGAGTTAGGCATCTTCAGCGAAACACTGCTGAAAAATACACTAATTTGCTCTTGAAATTAACTAAATTGCACCATGGAGTTAATGCTGCTGAAGAAGGATCCAGAGAGAGGGAAATGCCAAAACATGAAGAGTGTGTGTGTGGAAGTGAACCCTAGCAGTGGGTGTGCTGTGCTCCCCAGGGCAAGGAGAGCATCACACTGCATGGTCTGAAGAGATGCTAAGCCACAGCAAGCAGTTGCCAAGACCTCTGTGGTGTGATCAACATGTTTGCTGTCATTCTACTCATCCCCCTCAAACACCAATTAATTTCAAAGAGCAATGTCTTTTCTAGAATAACATCTTTCTACCACTGTGACTCCTTGCTTTATCTTTTATTCTAGCTTTTTCTCCTTAATTCATTTTCTGCACTGATTTTTAATTGGGCCCTTTAAAGAAGACCAGATCCACAGAGGTAATCCTGTAAACCACGAGCTATTTTTGAATCTTAAAGCCCACCTGAGAAGGAACACCAAGAGGCAATACTCCAGGACGAAAGGCATTCCCTTAATCTACTGTCCTACATTACCACTGTAGTATCTCAGGTCGCCATAAGGAAGAAATCAAACTGTGATTGCTCGACACCATCTGCGTACTCATAATGGGCCGGTGCTGCACTGCAAATAAAGCTCCAGCAGATGGCACCGCGAAGTGACGCCAGGAGGGCTGGATGGGGCCCTCCCTGAGAGGGGAGAAATGTGGGGGATGGATTTCCTCTAGCCACAGCATCGCTTCTGCACAAAAACTCAACTGGCCTTGGAGAGAGGACAGCTCTCCCTCTTCTGGAGATGGCCAGTCCAGTCCCTGTGCTCAGAGCAGCCCCTCTTGGTTTGAGATTTGCAATAAGTAAATTTTGCTGGGAACAAAAGGAAATAATCAGATAACAATCCCACCCAACCAACAGCAAAAATGTCACTGTTTTTTTTAAGATGCTGTATTTCACTGTGAGAATTCAAGCTCAACATGTGCAAAAACTGGGATGTTCCAAGTGCAGTCTGCTGGCTCACACCATGGTCTGCACTAATATTGACACAAAAAGGACAAAAAAAATTTCTCTGTATCTTTCTTGCGAACTCTTTACCTTCTTCCACTGCTTTCAGTCTCTACTGAAGGCATGTAGGCCTCAGGAGGCACAAGTACCTACAAGAATTTTGGTATATCACTTTCATCTCAGTACTCATTTCCATAAACAACTCACAACTCCCAGGAATGAGACCAGATCTTCATTTTCAGCTCTCAAAAGCTTGGAACGGTTTCAAGAATTTCTTCACCTCCCCAAGCTGGTATGACCAACTTTTTGACTTTAAAAGCATTTAAGAAAAATTAGTGATGGATTTTTAGTGCGTTGAACTGGAATTATATATAAAGCTGGCTGCATGGCCATAATGATGGGTGATAGAAGGAAACAATTTGAGGATAAACTACCAGTTACTCTTGTATGTGACTGTTATTTGGGTATCTATAAGCATACTCATTCTTACTTCCCTGAATGCAATTAAATGGGAGTGGGGGGACAAAGTCAGGGCAGCGGAAGACTTTATTTTGCAGCAGTTTGTGTGGCATTTTAAAGCCACATCAGTTAGATTAACTTGAATATTATGTGTTATTACCCGTATTTAATTTACTTGAAAATACTATAGCAAATGGCAAGGCACATATTAATACATCTGTTTCCAGAATTCACTCCCTTATGCCCACAGATGTTAAAAGGTTGCACTTCTAATTGCTGGCAGACACACATAATTTGGGAAAATTTCTTAGTAGGAAGGAGACTGGGAAAGGCAATGAGAATATGGATTCCAATTATGTGCAATCCCCACAGTCATTAAGAACACCTACATGCTTAACTTTATTTAACAACAGCAGTCTGCATAAGTTAAATATTTACAGAAAAGTCTTGGCTGGATCAGGGCTTTAACAAACACAGGGCAGACAAATGACAGAAGGAAGAGTGACATATCATCTCAAGTGAGAAGCCCATGCTCATGCTGGAAGCCTACAGCTCAGCGCAGCTCTCTTTTTTCTTGTTCCGATGCCTGACAGGATCATCTGTTCCCTTAACTTCCTCTTGTGTACATCACATTAAAAGTGGAAAAAATAATTTACTTTTTCATATTCTGCTCTTAAAAATTGAGAAGACAACTAAAAATGCCCTGAACAAGAGAATAATTACTGTCTCCAAGCATGTTTTCTGGTGATCAAAGGCAATTTTCAGCAAAAGTACTCACTAAATTATGAGCCTATTCTAACTATGGAAATAAACCATAAATGAAAATAAAAAGACTCAGTATGGCAGGGCAACCTATAGAGTAAATCATCAGCTCTGTAGCAATACTTCCAGCACATTTGTTGTCTAGTAACTTAACCGCTCAGGGAGCACGAAAGGTAATGCAGATAATTATCTGTCAGTATAATGGTTGCATCAAAACTAAGTCTGGGCCTCTCTGGAATCTCCATATGCTGGACTAAAGCACAGAAGACAGTGAAGAAGTGACCTTGCATCATGTTTTAACAAAGGAAAGTCCACCTACCAGAGAAAGAACAGAACTGAAAGGAGGAAGCTGATTATGGTGAAAGTTGCAGATTACTAACACCTGAAAAAAATTTGGTTTTCATGATATGTCTCCCAAACAGCAATAAAAATTGATGAAAGATACAAACAAAAACCCAAAGAGCCCAAAACACAAAAGCAGCCACACTCACAGAAATCCCATATCCCAGCAGAAAAACTAACCAGACAGGCTCTGTAGTACAGGATAGCTTGACCACCTTCTGATGGGACCATACTGCAGCCTTCCCAGGCTGCATTGTGCTGCTGGCAGGATGCACAGAGGGATGTTGCAGCACGTGCAGAGCAGGCCACAAGCAGGGGCAGTGACGGGACACTGTCCCTCTCTGCAGCCTGTCACTGTGTGTCACACTCAACCGTGCACAGCAGCTGCCTTTGGGCTGGAGGGGCAGCCCTGGCCAGCTGGACCTCACCTCTGGCTGAACTTGACTGTCATGGAATGTTACATCAGCTGGCTGTGGTGGGACCCCAATGGACACCTTGAAGGGGAGGAAGGTGGGACCTGCAGGAGCATGATCAGCTCCTAAATTTTCATTTGGAATGAACTGCTGCATCTAAAATAACAAACTTGTGCTCATGAACAGGCTGCAAGTAAATGACCCCCAATCACAGCACAATGTCACTGGCAGGCCCACATCCATATTTTGACCATGGCACACATCCTTTTGTGGTTTGCAGGCTGCTATTTCTAGAAGTGACACAGGCAGCAATTGCAGCCTTTACCTGATCAGCAGCTCAAAACAGCAGCAGTGGGCAATGTGTGCAGCATCCAACTACAGACCTGCACTTTGAGTCTGAGGTTTTCCTGCATTATTGTATCAATCTACTTGTATCAATCTACTAACGAAAGTGATATTTACAGTGGGTACATGCTTACCCTGAAGAGAAGAAAATTCAAGTAACTGGATCTTTCATAGAAACAAAGCTGCAAAAATAATCCTTCTACAATTTTAAGGGAACATTAGAAAGGGTGTCTGGGTAAAGAGGTTTCATGTGGTATTTTCACTTCCCTTACTGAGGGTTGTGCAATAAACATGAAAAAGACAGATAAGCAAGAAGCTGAGATAGGATCAAGGACATATCATATTATAGCAACATGAGTTAACATGGTCCTAGGAAACAACTTTTTAAAGCAACTGATGCCTAGAAGTGAATTAAGAAAGTAATAAAAAAAGACCGTTTTGACTATTATTTACTCATGTACTGTTTAAGATCCAAGCTAGGTCTGAATAAGCTGTCCTTGTTATATGATAAATGGTTGTATCCTGCAGTTACATTAATACATGTCCCAGATGCTGTTAGCACTTAACTTCACTGTACTAACCTTTCTGGCCTCGCTGGTAGTCTAACTGTTATGCTGTCTAAATTCACAGGCTGTCTCATTGGGAAGTTAGTTTTTCTGGTTAGCTTCCACAGCATGTTGTTCTTGGCTCTGCCACCCATTTCTCTTATTAACTGAAGTCACTTAGAGAATGATGAATTCTACATGATTACTCAGGACAAAGTAGCAATACATCTTTCCAACAGGATTTCTGCTAGCATATGCCTTTGTTTCTCAGTTTCACACACATAATAAGAAAACAGGGTCTAAGATGAGCAGGAGTAACTTACCTGTTCATTTTTGGTCAGTCTTGTTTTGTTATGTATGTCAGATGTAACCAGGTTGAATCCATGTTTCTCTGATAAAATTCTCAAAAGCAAAACCACAGTTCGACTCCCACACTTTCCAACTCTGTTGTAGACCACCTGACTGGGGAAAGGAAGTACCTAAATAAAGATTGAAAAAAATGGAGTCAGCATATTGATATTGTTGTTTCTGTGCACCTCAGAATCCCATATATTGACCTTAAGCCAACAGACACAGAGAGGAGAATTTCTAGGGCCCTGCTCAGGTCAGAAGCATTCACTTCCTCTAGCAAGCTGGAAGCTCTTCAGAAGAGAAAAAACATGGCTCAGGGAGGTGGCAAGGTGAGATTTCCTTCTTTCGATGCAGTTAAATGTAACAGATTGGCAACTACTCCAGAAATACTTTGTTAACTGTTCATAATGACCTTAAGCTTACAATGCAAACAGTCATCTTCAGGTGACTATCTCCCATAAAAAGAATTAAAAGGAGTGAATTTGCACGACAGTTTGGCAACTCAAAGTCAAGCTGATATAATGCAAGAGGAGTGCCTGAACTGCAAAACTTCAGCTTAAAAAGAAACAAAAGAAACCAAACAACAACCAGTTGCACAAAGCTAAAATTAATCAACTCTTTTAATTTCAAATATAAACATGAATCTTTCAAACAGACTCAGAGAACAAATCCTGCCACTGGCCAAAGATCTATGTGCGGAATAATCAACATAGGGCCACAGGTGGCCTGAGGCCAACTGGCACAGTCTGATCACATCCGTACAGGTAATGTTCATTAAACACCAAAGCAGAACAGCCACATCCAACCTGGCCACTGGCACAAAATGTTTCCTGACATAGGGCCTGCACCTGGGTTCCTGGCAACCTGTGTTCAACACAAGGAATGGCCAAAGTGATTGTGTGTCTCAACATATAGTTGCTTCTGCTGTTGATGCAGTCTTGTTCTCCCAGAAGGATTTCTAACATAAAAGCAGTCAGATGAGGTATATGGCACTTTTCAGTGCAGAGTACTTCTTCATGGCATTTGAACAACTAATAGATCATCAGGGAAGCAAAATGATTCCTCAGGCAACCCTTCAGACTACTTCCAAAGAGAACTGCCAACTAGAAAGAAAAAAAGAAGGAAAAAATTGTACTCTCTTATATTTAATGGTAACTTATCAACACTTTGCTCTCAGTATTACATTTCATGACCAAATGAACATTACTACTGTTACTGGTTGCAATGTTTAGGATATCCTGCACTGCAACATATATGTGGAGGCCACTGTTCTCCACATTACCTTGGGAAGGAGTAGGTATTGGGTGAACGTGGCCACAGTTAAGCTGCCCAAGTTGCAGGACATCACATCTGCTGATTCAGCAAAGAAGGGCCTCCCAAGGCCCACACAAACCCCACACAATGCACCAAGTCTTACTATTTTGTTACATTTTTATAGGGTTTTCTATGAGAAATGTAGCCCCCATGTTTCTTTATCAATCTTTCCTTCAGAAGCCTTGCTTCCCATGAAATGCAAAATCAGAGCCTCAATTACTAGAGAACTCCCAAGGTGATGAATTTAACATCTCTGTGCTACAGCTGTAGCTAACCTTTCCCAAAACTACTGTTAATGATGTCTGAAAGGTTAATATTTGAACATATTTTATTATGCTGATTATCACCCTATAATGAAAAAGAACACAAGCCCTGTTCTGGATTGTCCCCTTTTTGGTACATTTCTTCACATAACAAGCACTAGCATCACTACTTGTCACAGCCCTGCAGCACCATCCACACATCACTGCAACTCACAGAATGGGAATTACTCCTCTGCTCAGACATATGCTTTTGGAATACTTTGCTGTATAAGTAAGTGAAAGCCTTCAAGAGAAATGATAAGTAGATGCTGGCAAGTGCCAGCGAAGGAGCAAGAGCACATACACTATATGTTTGCCTAGCATCCCAGAAATTAGATGAATGATGAGAGTTTGTAGAATTATGGAAATATTTAAAAAGGCTTTATAATTAACTACTTTGATTTTCCTAGCAGTTTGAACTAGGTGATATAGTGAGCAAAATTTTTTCTTCATTGGTACTTAATTCAAATATAATTTCCCTGCATACAGATTACATTCAAGTTCTAATTAAATCTTTCACTGGATTATCCAGTAACTTTGGGTGAATCTCATAAATATAATTCTTTGAAAACTAGATAAAATTAAACCAGGCATTTGTAAATTCTCTAAGTGTAAACAACTTTATCAGCTTGAAAAACTGACAGTCATTACCAAGTTTGGCCAGTTCTCACATTCCTTTCTGAAACTCACCTTCCTAGGTAGCAAAATTCTGTTCTGCACACAAACAATAACCATGGTAACCCCCAAAAAGAAACCACAGCAAATATCCACTGCAGATAAAGGAACCTGAAATAAAGGGCTATTATTTTCAGACACTTGTTTACCTTAAAGGAGACCAGTGTATCAATGCCTTGGTTCAGTACACAGCTGAATGCACGTAGGTCCAATCAGACAAGATTCAAGATAAACACTACAGACGGCTCAAAGCTCACTTCAGAAGAACAATCATGAGTGGTAACTAAAACTTCCTTTGCAGCACTTGGCTTTTGGGGTGCACTCCTAAAGCTCTGCTCATGTTCTGTCCATTTATGTCACCACTGCACTTATCACACTCAAATGCCTCAAAGGGCGTGTCCAGTGCACAAAGCCATGCAGTGCCCAGGCTTTTAGCATACAAGCAAGTATTTGTTTAACATGAGCAGTTCCCTTAGGATGCTGCAAATCTGCTTTCTGCATTTAGAAAACATCAAAGTTATTTCTTAGGAGAAGAAATACCTTAGGAGAAGAAACATGAGTTTGTATCAGGCAAAATAAAAATTCAAGAAATAGAAAAGTTCTCCAGAGAGGAACTTTCTTTTCTCCTTCATGTTACTCACAAGAGACTCGGACAATACAAGAGATGGTGGCAGAAAAGAAGGCTCATATTGTATTAGTAGAACCAAGGTGGAAAACAGCAGGTGGACATTCAGAAAATGCTAATTGGATTAAATTTTATTACAATAAGAGTATGTATCATGTAGACTGACTAACTGCTGAGGGGATGCTCTGACAACTTGATATTCATGTAACAATGGACACAACTTCAAAATAATTGCAGAGTGACTTTATTGAGCACTGCATCAAAGCCCAGAGGTAATATAAATAATTCAAACATGTAACTCACCTTGGAGATATACAAACTAGCACTTACAGCCATAAAAAAGTAAAACTCACAGTATAATTACAGCAGCTCTTTCCAAGGGTTTGGAAAGTTATATGACGATTTACTTGTCAGTTCAAAAAGGTTTTTTTTTCTTTTGTTCCACAGTTAAAGAAGATGTCAAGAACCGTTGTGAACGAAATCAAGAAGAAAAAGCAAGCTTAACCCCAAATGAACTTGCATTGCAGAAAATGACTGTCAAGTACCTCTGCAGAGAGGTCTACCAGTCTCAGAAAGGGAGCCATTCAACAGATAACCTGACAAAACCCCAGGCTTCCATCTTCAGTGGGGGCTTTGTCTACAGATAAATCTTTGCACCATTTATAAAAAAAATAAGGGTGGATAATTACTTGCAGTGTCAACGACATAGGGATTCACCCACAGGCCAAAATCATTCCACTTTTACAGACACAAATCTAGTACAATTTTGCCCATTTGCCAAAAATTTCCCAATCCAGGTACAAGTTGCCCAGATGTCAGTCTCTGACTCATGTCAGAGAGATGTGCTCTCAGAAAGCAATCCATTATATTCACAACTTCGCAAGTGACTCGTGCCCTTACACACAAACAGGGCCAGAAGTGGATGCCAGAACTGGCTTCTCCTTTCTGAGCAGACACTAACCTGTGGCCAGGCAGTGCTCCATGTTTTTCAGATGAATAAGGCCAACCAACACAGACAGTATCAGTAGGATTGTAAAAACAATTAAACATTTGCTGACATCTTTATACAGCATCACACCTTTCCAGTCCAACCTCTTCATTTTATTTTCCTGTCCAACTGAGACAGAATTGTAAGAATTGTAAGAATTTAAAGAATGGCTTAATTGGTCAAAGGAATGAGTCTCATTTGACTCGTGAGAGGAGGATGATACTCATAACCTAAGTACAAACCTGAGAGCAGTCAGCAGTCCATTTCTCTCCAGTGTCTCTCCTCCTCCTCTAGAGTCCCCAAAGATTACATATGACATGTTAGAAGATACATCCTTGTCCGTCGCGTGAAGAATTTCTTACACAACTTCTTCCAGAATTTTGTTACTCAACCATGCATTTAATTTTTAGTTCATCTTCTACCATTTCCAGAGAATATCTGTTCTCACATTGTGGATTTCATGAAGACAAATCAGATAATTCAGTCATCAGCTTTGAGATCTTCTTGGATACATTGTATGCCTCTTTTAAACTGAGGTTTTTCACAAGCATGCCAGGATCTTTAAAGACAAACTCAAAAGCCACTAAGAGACAGCCTTCCAAACTTAAGTTCAGGAATTGCTGCTCAAAATCTCATTCCAAACGAGTATCAACTTGCTCAGTTTTAAAGCAATCACAATGAAAAGTTGCTAGCACAAAGTTATGTCAGCAGAAAACGTGACTGAAGGAAGAACAAGGGAGCAAACAGAAGAAATTACTAGCTAGCACCCTCCTTTCCCCATCTCAACCACACAGCTCCAGTTACATCAACATTCACCTACAGAGTGTAGTGATGTTAGACAGAGACAAGCTTTTTGAATTAACCAACTCTAAAGCAGTCCAGACAGCATGGTCTTCTCTGTGGGCCACTGAAAATACACTAGAAACCACAAGAAAAGGTAAGGAGGAAATTTGTTTGTTTCCAAAGTTTAATGCCATAAAGCTGCAGTGGAGCATTGAAAACAAACCAGAAGAAGAAACAGAATATTCTTCTGTTGCATTTTCATTAAGAAACTGATTTAATTGAAAAAGGATGACTTCCCTCCCACCCCACCACAAACAATGCGTTTCATCTGTTAGACAGATGACATATTTGGAAGACTAAATTAAAAAATGTATTCTCTAATGGTTCAACAACCCTAAGTACCAAGATAAATTGAAAACATAAGCATGGGCACAAGCAGCAAAATGAAACTTGTTTGTAGACAGTCCTTGAGTTTATTAAGACTAAAGAAAAGCATTAATATGAAGTGTCTGCCGAAGCCTAGAGTCTCTGATGTGTCCCACAAGACAGATCTGTATAGCCAAAATCAAAACTTCCAGTAATTTTTCTGTGAAGAAACACCGCACACTTACAAATCTAAAAAGATCTCAGTTCAAAGAATAGTAAAGTCCCATTAAGTCTCAGATCAGGTCCTATTACAAGATACTGTGGCTATAGAAACAATAACATCAATAGCAACCTGGGAAATTACAAAGAAAAGGTCAAAGATCTAGTTTTGGTGTTTAAAGTTTTGGATGCATCCTGCCAACACATTTGGGTTCGCTTATCTTACACTTTACCCTTGATTTACTTGTCTGCAACAATAGATTGCAGCAGAGCAAAACCTCTGTGCCTCCAATCTGCTGCACAAGACCCCTCACATCAGAGAGAGTGCAGAACCAGGTTTATTTCAGGCATGTGAAATTACAGCAACATAGCAGCATTCAAACTCAGCACATGTATACAAAGAGTCAAGCAGGTTGGTAGAGAGCAGCTGCTCTGTTCACTCGGCAGTTTCGGGTACTCACTGAAGTCAGGCAGCCTCTGGAGGTGGGAGGGGCACTCCTGGCTTTCATCACTCAGCAAGACTCACTTGTACTTAAGTGATGGCCGCTCAGTTCCACCTCCTTTTAGGGACGAAGCAGGTGAGAGGGAATCACCCTACCAAATGGACAATTGCTTGGCAATGGGGTACAACCACTGCTTCTAGATTAATCAAATCTTTTCCTTTTGGCATTTCTTAACAAAGCATGCTTTTCAACCTCTTCTTCATTCTCCTTGCTTTCCTCTGCAGTTTGCAAGCTGCTCACCTCTTTTGGGACCAAAATCAGATATAGTGCTGTATCTTGTCTCCCTGGTGCCAAGGAGAACTGAACAGTTATTGTTCATGTCTTGCAGACATCTCCTTTTAATACATCTCAGGAGAGAATTTAGAAGAATCAAAGCATATGGTACTGTCACTGCTATAGAGAGAGGTGCAGAACATAGCTGTTGCTCTTTTTCTTATTTACCCTACGTGAGTGTATGCAGATTACAACAGAAAAGGAACTGGAAGACCCTCATTAGCTTTCTTATGAAAAGCAGTATATTTATCTACTACTTTTAAAGTTAATCACATTGTGGAAGTTATCTTTCTGGTATGTACCTACCTCATAAGACGATAAAGGAGATGAATTATCTACGAACATGGTTCACTGATACTGGTATTTGTTGAGAATTTAGCATGAGTTCAGGAAGGTTAAGAATTTTAGTGTCATTTTAATTACCCCGTTTTCCACTGGAAGGTTTACCATGTAATATCAAAAACCCCTTAAGCTGTGGAATTTGTGCAAGAATGATTTTAACTCCAGAGCAGCATCACATTATATGTATCTTGGAACTGTAAAGTTTAAAACTGATGTTTTTCCTTCTGAGCCCAGGGTTTTGTACATTCTGTGATGTGCTCAGAACACACTGGCACAGTTATTCTCTGTTTAAGTAGTAAATCCTGTCACATCCAACCAACATGTTTACGTTGGATACTTACAAAATGAGAGATATTAAGTAACTAAGCCTGGTTTTAAAACTTTTTATAATACTTCACATTCCCTTAAGTAACCTCTCTAATTTATGGTTGTTTCTATCCTTCCAATGCAATATTCACAAATTCACCCTGGGAGCCAATAATATTGGATGTGAATGTGGTGAGTGGTAGACTGAATAATTTATTCCTCTGTATGCACTTGTCTTTCTTCACATTAAGGTTTAACCCTTTGGTAGCTACTGTGGTTGACTATTGATTAGGCTGTAGCTAGTGCAGCAACTCATGGTTTCACCATTGCCAAGGATCTGTCATGCTGCATTTCACTTTGCCCTTTACTTTAGGCTCCCTTTCAGTAGCTCCGCATTCTATTTTAAAGTCTCTAGTGTGCTTGCCTTTTCCACTGTACTTTGCACAGACACTTTATAAATCAATCACAGCATGAAATACAGACTGTTTATAGCCATAACTGGATTTTAATTTTGTAAAGCAGGCCACTTCTGCTGGACTGTAACCCACATGCTCATTACTGACTGTCTCTGAGGTGCTCTTGCTCTGCATGTTTGCAGGAACTCAGAGGGGGTTCCATCACAGCTCCTGCAGGTAACAGATTCAAATCTAGTCCATGGCACGGTCTCTCTACCTGAAAGGAACACCACAAAGCACCTACAGAAAGGACAACATGCTGCTAGCCAACTCTTCCAGCAGAACCAGAGCTCAGCAGAAATCACTGTGTCATCTAAAATGACTCAAAGGCCCAAATCACTTTCCCTGACCGACCATGATCCATGTCTTGAGTCACAAATGGATCTTGTACTGTTGAAGACGACACATCAGAGGCAGTAACAGAGGAGGCCCAGCATCAAGCGCTCCCATTTCACTCTTCTGCACTTTGAAATTATTAATCTGACTTGCTCAGAGGCAAACCAAACCTCACTCCTGCTGACCAGAGCATGACCCCCTTCCATTTCAATGGCGGGAGCTTCTCCTTCAATCTACTGAAAATTTCCAGTAGTGTCAGCCACAAAGGCCTCAACACTCCCCCAGGACACGGGGATGCTGTGGGTGCTGTCCTGAGAACTACCTTTTCATAAGCACACTCGTCCAAACTCCTCCTTCATCCACAATCACCATGATACCACCACTCTCACACAGACTTCTTCAGCCCAGTCATGAAACCCCACCCTCTCTGCGTGATGTTGACTCTACTTTTGACCACGCGTAGGCAGTTCACAATCTCACATCTGATTAAATCTCACGGCCCTTATCAGAGTACTTCACTGCTATTTACAGTTTCCTGAACTAAACTTTATACTCTTTTAAAGCCTGAGTAGAAGACTGCCAGGACCTACCAGCTCATCTTCAAAATCATGAGCCTTTCAAAATTATACTAGAATACTTATTTGGTGGTTGTTCTTTTCAGTTTTTTAAGACTCCCCAGCATTCAAAGTTCCAGATTTTTTTTCCTTCAAATATCAAAGCTAAGAAAATCCTTTCAGTTCAGGATTTAAGAATACCTTTAACAAATATAAGACTTGGGGTAGAAACTTGAGTGGTACTCAGCTGAGTCTCAAGGCTTAGCAAGATTAACCAAATCAATTTGTCATTTTCAAAAGATACTCCGTTATGTTACACCTACGCAGAATGGCAGATTTTTGTTTTTCCACTGAAGGTTTAGGTCATCCAGACCCAGTTGAAATTGAATTTTGGTATTATAATCCAGCACTTCCTAATAAAAAGATAATGAAGGTGGTTATGCTTGAGTTGCCATGACCTTCTTGTATGCTATGCTAGTTTATGAATACCTTCCTATCATGGAAAGAATGAAAAGAAGAGGGGAACATACTAGACAGCCGGAAATCTAAAACTGTAATCTCTAAGAGATATTCATGTGCTGTGTAATAATCTGCACAGATTACTTGCAGGTGAACGAAAATCAAAGAATGGATTATGTTCTAAATTTCAGTGAAAGCACAGAGCTTTACTAGCTTCAGAAATGGTGACGATTATGCACTGTGTACTTTTTTAGCTACAGTATGTGACATAGAACAAAACCTATGGGTTGCAAAATTGACGATATTAGAATTTTTCTATTTTGGTTAACAGTGGGTAGGCTGCTGTGTTAATGCCAGGGGCAAGCAAGATTCACCTTTAACCATGCACACAGCGTGGCAATTAAAGTACCAACCAAAAGACTAAATATTTTCCAAGCATCTTTGAAATTAGACGAAAACCACAGACTACTCTAGTAGTCACAAAACCTGCATACATGTTGTCTCTCTAAGTCTTTCAAAATTTAAAGGCTGCAAATGTTAGACTAAGTAAAAATCCATTTCACTACTGTTTAAATTTTTGCAGGACACCAGCATGCACAGTATCCCTCACAGATTTATCTTCTTGTGACAGGCAATCTGGCTTTAATTTCCCAAGTCTCTTTATACTTCCATTTATGATCAGTCAGCCTTCCCATATCAACACCTTTCTGATACACTATAAACTGAAGAAGTATTAAAAAGTAAGTAATCAAGTCTATTTTGGTAAATAATGGAATCAAGTGATTGTTTTATCCTTAAGATTCTTGAGTAATAAATTAGTATGAACAAAACAAATTAGTGCTCCAGTACAATTAAAATATTTTTATGATTCAATTCACACTTAATAGTACAGATTCAATTCGAGCTTTTGGATGTGTCTCCTTTCTACTCTTATGCTGTATCATTCACCACCTGCTTCAGGAGGACTGCAAAAAAATATGAATAACAGACAATAGGAAAATCCTCTGTAAAAACCAGATTTTTCTTCCCTTGAGATACTATCACTTAGAAGAAATGAAAACACAGTTTTGAAAGAACATAAACCAATTATTTTACAAATATTTTACACTGTGTGCTAGTTTTAGCTAGGGTAGAGTTAATGTTCTTTACGGTGGCTATTATGGGGCTGTTTTGGATTTGTACTGAACACAGCACAAATATAGAGATATTCTGTTATAATATAGAGATTTTTTGTTATTGCTCAGCAGAGCTTCCACAGAGCCAAGGTCTTTTGTGCTCTTCTTTTGGCAAGTAGACTGGGGGTGCCTGGGAAGTTGGGAGGAGATACAGCTGGGATAGCTAACCCCAACTGGGATATCCAAAGGGATATTCCAGACCATATTGCATCATGCTCAGTATATAAAGTCGGGAGAAGAAGGAGGAAGGGGTGATGTTTGGAGTGACGGCATTTCTCTTCCTAAGTCACTGTTATGTGGAGTGGGGCCCTGCTCTCCTGGAGA